>PVIW01000322.1:0-41156 GCA_004026585.1 Noctilio leporinus | reverse complement strand
TAAAAATGAAAGGTCCAACCAATCATTCCAACACTGAGAATCAGCTTTCTTGTCATCACAATTCGCACACTAGCTTTTGTCTTCAGGGATCGCACCTTTTGGGGGCAGATGCTGATAAGCACTTTGGACAACCAGGAAAGCCAGCGGACTGCTCTGGCGGTGCCCGGGTTCCAGCTGAACGGGAGCAGCTCTTGCAGAACAGGTGGCCATGCCTCTCAGCTGGGCCACGACCTGTGCCCAGGCACCTGCTCGCTCATCAAGAGAACAGAACTCAACTGCGCTCTGGTAGGTAAATGGTGCAGAATCAGTGTGTGCTCAGGAGTGTTTAAGAAATGATGATTGTGAAATCACTCCATAAGCACTAAGCAGGTATTTAATTGCTGTTATGGTCTGAATGAATGCCGCACCCCCCCCCCCCCCCGCCAAACACTCTGCCCCCAAATTTGCATGTTGAACACCTAATGCCCAAAGAGATGGTACTAGAAGCTGGGGCATTTGGGGGTGATTAGTGTGTGATGGCAGAGCCCACATGAATGTAATCAGTGACCCTATAAAGGAGTTCCCATAAAGGTCCTTCCCTGCTTCCACCGTGTGAGGACATCAGAGGTCTGTAGTTGTGAAGAGAGCCCTCCCTGGAACAGGCCCTGACCTTGGACTTCCAGCCTCCAAAACCGTGAGGAATGCATTTCTTTTGTTGATAAACCACCTAGTTTACGGTTATTTTGTTATAGCATCCCTAACTGATAGATGGTTGATTCTAACTTGTGTAGTTCTGAAGAGTTGGGATATTAAGAACATTTTTGTGAGCAAGGTGGTAGGATGTTCACTTTTGCATCTATTTTGGTACAGTCCATAAAGTCCTAGACTATCTTTCGTAAAAGGCAAGATACGACAGTTCTCTAACATTTCAAAAGGTAATCCTGAGTTCATAGACTGAATATACACAGTGAATCTCGTGTTAATATGTAAAACTCACTAGAACTAATAATAAAGTGCAACAGAACATCTGGCCCACAGGTAAGCACTCATAAACATCTGGCCCACAAGTAAGCATTCATGGAATTATTTTCCATTAGGAATTTATGGCATTAAAGAAAGAAAGAAAGAAAAAAGTGTACGGCATTGTCTCCTGTTGCAGTTTGGACGGGGCGCTCCTCGTGGGTAGATTTAGCTGGCACAATGGCATCCACCAAACTCAGCCCCAGGCCCCTCGTTCTGAGAGGCCTGCAGCTATTTTCTACAGGGCTGGAGTCTGCCAGACAGAGCCCATCAGGGTGAACGTGAAACACTTGGACTGAGGGAGATGTCCATGTGACTCTAAAGTAAATTTTCACGCATTGCCATGAAATTGTCTTTGAAGGCAATTCTGAAGAATTCTTAAAACACAACACAGCAGCATCTGCGTGGAGGTACAACTGCCGAAAGGGGTTTCTAAGAAAGGTGGTATCAGAGCAGCGGGGAGGGAGAAGTGGGGACAAAATGGGGACAATGGCAATTGAACAACGAAATAAATGAAAAAAAAAAAAAAAAGAAGAAAGGCAATATCAATTAAATATGTATATTCTGTGCTCCGGCCGCACAGGTGAATGGCTGTTGTTAAGTGAGGCTGTGCATTTGGTGCCTTTAAGCCTTTGCACATGGTATTTCTGATACCAGGAAAATCTTTCTCTAGCTCATCTATTAGATTCAGCACAATACCTTTCTTCCCCTCCCAGGCTGAGTTAGTTGATTCCTTCCTATGAGCCTATATAGCATTTAATACAGAAATTAGAGCATGGACGGATCTATAGTTAAAATTCTCAGTTTCCTTCTCCCTCTCTCCCCATTTATTAGTGAGTTCCTTGAGAACATCTTGGTATTTCCAACCCACTGCCTTGCCCATTATATATAACTACCTGAAATCACCTCTCTAGTCCCTTACCTTGGCGCTACTCATTCCCTTTCTAGCACTTATCATTATCTGAATTGTTTCTTTCTTTGTAAATCATCCACCTCCCCTGCTGAAATGTAAGCTCCAATGCAGCAAGGAGCTTGTCTGACTTGTTTGCTGTCGTATTTGCAGTAAATATGTCTGCCTGGCTTAGTGTACATACTCAACTAGTCATTCACTGAGTGAACGAATTATAGGTGCTCAATAATGTCTATCAATTGAATGAGCAAATAATTAATCATACATTTGTTTAAAAAATCACTTGATTATTGATAATCAAAAAGATATCCAACCCCTAAAAGATGGTGGAGAAGTGAAAAACAGATTTCCTGTGACAGTTCTATTCTGAAATTATGGCTGTTGAATTCTGGGTAAAATTACCTTTCAACCGAGTTATTATAAGCTAAAACCTTGAAGGTTGAAATGGAGGAGGAACAATGTGGGAAAGGGTCAAATGATGAAACACCAAGTATCACCTGAAGTTGCCTATAAGGGCCACTTTCTCAGAATAATATCAAGGTCTAGGGTGAAGCTTCCAGAAACCTGAATGTCTTCCAGTTACATTTAAGGTCATTGTTATTAGAAAAGTTTAAATATAAAACAAGGAAAACAACAAAATACAAATCTATAAGTGAAATACAAAATTCATCAAGAATGTTAAATTCTTACTTGTTCCTTCAACTTATGATCAAGAATCCTAAATATATTATTTTATTCCTTTGTTTGAAATTCAGTTTTATATATTTAGTTACAATTACATTACTTAATCAAGTGTATATAAACTTTATAAAGGTACTTTTATAACTTACAGTTGATTAATATGGAATTCTACAAGCTTAATAATGTTTCAGTTAAAATTATACATGAAATTCACATCCTGTTTATAATGAAATTGGTTTACATAACTTTGATTTATAACATCTTTTAGGCATCATGTAATATGCTATTTTATGGACCTTCTATTCAAATCTTTCAAATATTTCCACTTTTAAAAAGTTGCAGTATAATTTACATATAATATTATATTTGTTTCAGGTATAAAACATAGTGAGTCAACATTTATGTATCTTATGAAATGATCATCATGATAAGTCTAGTCACCATACCAAGTTACTAAAATTTTATTGACTATATTTTTCATGCTATACTTTATATCCCTTGACTATTCTTATAAATGGCAGTTTGTACTTCTTAATCCTCTTCACCTATTTTGCCCATACCTCCACGTTTTCCACATTTCCCCTCTGGCAATCATCAGTTTATCCTCCATCTATGAATCAGTTTCTGTTTTGTTATTGTGTTTGTTAGATTCCACATATAAGTGAAATACATAGCCTTTGTACTTAATTTGTCTTATTTTACTTAGTATAATACCATGTTACAAATGACAAGATTTCATCCTTTTTTAATGGCTTACTAATATTCCGTTGTGTTTAGGTACCACTTCTTTATTCTTCTATTGATAGACATTTATGTTACCTCCATATCTCGCCTATTGTAAATAATGCTGCAATAAACATAGAGGTGCATTTATCTTTTTAAATTACTGTGATAGATTACTTAAAATGCATACTGAGAAATGGAATTGCTGAATTGTATGGTAGTTCTAGTTTAATTTTTTGAGGAATCTTCATACTATTTTCCATAGTGATTGCACCAATTGAAAATCCCACCAACAGTGCAAAAGGTTCCTTTTTCTCTATATTCTTGCCAACACTTGCTATTTATTGATTTTTTGATAATCTTTCTGACAGGTGTGAAGGTGATACCTCATTGTGGTTTTGATTTGCATTTCTTTGATGACTAGTGCTGTTAAGCATCTTTTCATGTGTCTGTTGTAGGCCATCTGTACATCTTCTTTGGAAAAATGTCTATTCAGGCCCTTTGCCTGCTTTTTGGTCAAATTATTCATTTGTTGATATTCAGGTGTATTAGTTCTTTACATATTTTGGATATTAACCCCTACACCAGCAATTTTAACCTTTTTCATCTCAAGGCACACATAAAGTAATTACTATAGTTCTGCATCACACCAAAAATATATTTTTGTCTATGTGACAAAAATAGCTATAATTTTGATTGATTTATAAAAAATATAATAGCAATTACCCAGCCTTTTTGTTCCAAAGTGACATTTTAAAACATGTGCCTATACCCGTACATAAGGATTTCTGGTACCAAGAATTAACCAAACAGATGCAACTTTATTATACATCATAACCAATAAAATGTAACTCTATTATAGGGCATATATATTTATGATTCAATACAGCATTCACATGGATGGCTATTATTGTGTTGCTTGTTGCCTGTTTTCTTTTTTTTGTTTTGTTTTTTTATGTTTTAACTTGACAGCCTAAGGGAAAAGAGGCCAGTGTTTCTGATACAGTAGTCAGGTATTGAATGTTTTAAACTTCTTGCAGCACACTAGTGTGTTGTGGCACACAGGTTGAAAATCACTGAATGGCATGACTGCCTGCAGGTTGTCTCAGTGTTTGTGTATCTGTGTTGAAAGAGTTGGGTATTAAAAAGCAAGCATTTATCTGAAGCCCTTGTGAAGCACAGACATACCTATGTGCTCCATCTTCACTGACAAAGTCCCCTGATGCATTTTGTTCCCAATGCCTCTAACAAGAATCCAATTTGGGTGATTTAGGTTTCTCTTTCTTTCTTGCCCATTAATGGAGGTGCAACTGAGCAGAAAGCAGCTCTACAGGCTGACAACTAACTAGGGAAAACAAGGTGTAGTACAAAGTCTAGGAACCCCAACTCAGAAGATCAGACAAATTATAGTCTATGCAAGATTTATTCTCTCTGCCCCTGACCAGTGGGGCTCAGTTGATTGGGTGTCATTCCACAAAACAAGGGCTGAGGTTCGATTCCCAGTCAGGGCATGCACCTAGGTTGCTATTAGGTCTCAGTCAGGGCATGTGTGAGAGGCAACCAATCAATATTTCTCTCTCACATCAATGTTTCTCTTCCTCTCTTTCTCACTCCCTTCCCCTCTCTCTTAAAAATAAACAAAATCTTAACAAAATGTTTAGTCTCTCTGTATGCAGAGCAGAGGATGAGATAACAAAGAGTGAGGAGTGGGGAGGTGGGAGAACATGTCACATATTTGCATAATTCTGAATAGTTCTTACAAGTCTTTGCATGGATAGTCAGGTGCACCTGGGTAGTGAATTATGCTCTGGGCTGAATCACAGTTACCTGAGTTTTAGTCTCATACCTACTGTAAACTAGCTATGTGATTATGCCAACCCATATTCTATTTTTTTTTTTTTGTATCTCCTAGCTCTGAAGCTCTTGTAGGAATCCATAGTTCTTGCCCTGGCCAAGTAGGACAGTTGGTTGGAGCGCTGCTTACGTACCAAGATGTTACGGGTTTGATTCCCAATCAAGGCACACCTAGGCTGTGGGTTCCATCCCTGGTTGGGGCATGTACCAGAGGCCACTGACCCATGTTTCTCTCTCACATCCATGTTTTCTCTGTCTCCTTGCTTCTCCCCTTCTCCCTTCTTATCTCTCTAAAATCAGTTAACGTATGCTCGGATGAGGGTTAACATTTTTTTAAAGGAAAGAATCCATGGTTCTTAATGCTCACGGAACAAGTAAGGCATGTATCAGAGTTTGTATTACTGGAGCAACAGAGCAAGCAGCAACCTGAGCTTACAGGCCACGTTTTCTAATTTCTAAACTAGGGTTCTTTTCGTTAGGAAGAATGATAGCCCTGGCCACTGTGGCTCAGTTGGTTGGGTCATCATCCTGTGGACTGGAAGGGTGTAGGTTTGATTTCCCGGTCAGGGCACATACCAAGGTTTCAGATTTGATCCCCAGTTGGGGAATGTATGAAAAGGCAACCAATCCTGTTTTTATATCATATTGATGTCTCTCTCTCTCTCTCTCAAAACAATGACAAATAGTGTCCTCAAGTGAAGATACAGTTATTTATTTATTTATTTTAAAAATTATTTCCACAGAGAGAGGAAGGGAGAGAGGCAGAGAGGGAGAGAGACATCAATGTATGGTTGCCTTTCACCTGCCTCCAGTCACGGACCTGGCTGGAGACCTGGCTTGCAACCTGGTTATGTGCCTTGGCTGGGAATCGAACCAGCGACCTTCGGGTTCACAGGCCAGCACCTTATCCACTGTGCCACCAGCAAGGGCTAAGATACAGTTTTTTTTTTTAAATGATAGGTTTATAGAAAATAAAGAACAGCCACTCAAAGACCGTCATACCTATATCTCGAAATCAAGACGCTTGACATTTTCTAGTAAGGAAATTCCTATGTTACATCACGTTCATGGCTGGAGAGGTATTACATGAAAGGATTATTGTTTAGAACATAGAAATGAGGGTCAGGTGCCTGAACCTGAGCCCTCTGAACGCATCATGTAAAACTGATTTATTCCCAGAGACCGTGCATTTGCAGTATCGACTGTCAACAAGGAATGCATGTGCTGGCTGCTACCACTGGTCCACTGATTCATTTATCTGAGAAACATAGATTGCCCACCTACTATTTCACAGAAACTGCCTATGCACTGGAGCTACGGGCCTACATAAGAAATCTTCTCTACTCTGGAAGGTTACAACCTCCAAGGCAAAAACAGATCAAGGAATATTTTGGGGCCTCTCTCGGACCCATTATGAGAAGAAAATGAGTGACAGTAATTCTGAGAGTCCTGCTTGACCTTTGAGGCTCCAAGAACACCCCCACTTTCATCTTGACACAGACCGTATATAAATATGGATGTTTTGAAATCAGATTCTAAAACTCTATATACACCTCTCATTTCTATCCTTAATTCTCAATCAAACCAATACAAAATACTTCAAATTTACTCACTTGATGAACCAGGGGACTAATTTAGCTTAGAAGACCTTAAAAATACCAACTTGAAGGAGTTTTCAGCTAGAGAATGAAATATGTTCAATTGCATGGCATTTGTAATTTGTCAGCCCAGTCCGGTTAGAATTAAACGCCCAAGCCAAGAATATAAGGATGCAAAGGGAATTTCAAAGCCTAAAAACGTAATTAGTCCATGGTGTGAGGGAGGAAGGAGTAAGTACCAGGGTGAGTTACTAAAATTTGAATACAGTTATAAATAAAAGTAACCTTCTAGGTAATGGCTGTAGCCATCAGCATGTCACAGAACTATCTTTATCCTTCTGCCACGTGAAGGTCCCATGTCCATCTGTTGGAATTTTTCCCCCATGTGAACAAACCAGTGAGTTTAGTAGATATTGTTGGTCCTCTGCCAAAGATCCCTGAACTAGGTGGTTACATACAACTCTCACCTCCTGTGGGCATTGACTGCTCGCAGATTAACCCTTCTGCTTCTTTAAAGAACTGGCCTTGGCTGGTGGAAGTGGTCCATAGCTAATGGCTGACCTACAGGGATACCAAGTTTTCAGGTCCTCAGCCTAAGGTGGGAGAGTTTGGTGCTGCCTTCCACGCCTCAGAGCTTTCTGTGCGATCAGGCTGAGGCTAGATGTCCACGTCTGTGCTTAGCTTCCTCCCTCTCTAGCTGTTTCTCTCACTTCCTTACAGCTTTCTCCTAAGAGCTGCTGAATTGATTAAACAAAGAGGCCATTAGACAGAGGGAGCCAACATACCTAAGTCTGTAAAAAGCCTCACAGTTACAAAATCTCATCAAATCAAAACTGAAGGACAACCCACCACAAACAGCCAACTAGGCTTTAAGCTATAGCTGATCAATAATTGCCTCACTTGGCATCTGCTCTGTCTGTATATGAGCTCCTGTCAGCGCTAACTTCCTGTGTGGTG
Organism: Noctilio leporinus; assembly: GCA_004026585.1. Lineage (NCBI taxonomy): Eukaryota > Metazoa > Chordata > Mammalia > Chiroptera > Noctilionidae > Noctilio > Noctilio leporinus. Next base: position 33,434 of record PVIW01000322.1, on the reverse strand, counting down.
CTGCCCAACTGGAATCAATTTTGGCTCCAAGTCTTCAGATTTGCAGTGTGCCTCCGTTTCTCTTTTACCAGGGTCCTCCCTCAATTATCACTCCCTGAGAAGCTCCGTCTCAGACTCAGCCTCTAAAGAACTCTTAAGACATTGACCAATGGATTATCTATTTCATAAAGAAAGGACAATCTATCATGTCCAATAAGAGTAAACAAACTAGCTGAGTCCGCTAGTCGTACAACCAGGCAGAAGGAGCTTTCTATGTCAAGTCTTTTCCAAAGAGACAGGATCAGGCCCATGTGAATTGGTGGAAATCAGCCTACAAAGGTAAAACCTCCGTGTCTCCCTCTTCCCTCCAGGGGCACCTCTGCCGTTTCCCCTCGGTGAGAATGACTCACATAACTAAAATGCCCTGTGAAGCCATGTAGAAAAACGGGCATGTTTTCCTGCATTTATTATGGCTGCCCCTACCACCAATCCAGCCACCCATCCCAATTTGACATCCCGGTTTTTATCTCCGAGACTGGAAGATGGGGGCGCAATCTGAATTAGAGTCACATTGGCACGTTTACTTGAAACACTTGTAGTAGAAGACTGACAGTAAAAGAACCAAACCATTGCCAGGTTTTCCTCAGCCTTGCCCCATCTAACAGGTAATTCTCTGAGGAACTTGATGGGAGTCTTTTAAAGCAACACAATGAGCCTCCTAGCACTTAGCTTCATGATGTCAGAGATGCTGATTTAGTGATGATGCAAGTCAGGGTAGCCTGGACAGTGATTCTGTTTCCATTTATCAGATGGCAGTTCCCTCAGGTCAGAGATCATTTTCTGCCCGAAAGAAGTGGTGGGGAATTCCTACTTAGGTGATTTTTCTGCAGATGGTGGAGCTGATATATTTAGAGGCTCCAGAAATATCATTCCATTAATTACACTGTTGAGGTCTTGATTACCAGTGGCCTATTTTACCCGGGCCCAGGCTATTTCACATTTACACTTGGGATTGTTCTGATGTAGGTGGGCAAGGTAGCTAGAGAATGAAATTACTGGGTTGGTTATATTTACCTGGAAATTTGGGGGATAAAGAAATTGCTATTGCTGGATCTGAAATTAATGATGGTCTGGTGACATGTGAGAATATAGAAAACAGATACATGAACATAGATATGTTGATAGATATATGTTCATAGAGATGATCAATAGTGATAGATTAATACAGATATAGATGAATGAATGGATAGATAGGTATAGGAAAAGGCAGATACATGGAGAGAGAGAATGGATAGAGGAGGGAGAAAGACAGGAGAGGGAAAGTAGTTCTGCTATTTCACAGTTGTGCTGGATACTAAAAATGATTGTGTAAGCTGAAATCATACTAAGTAACTTAATGAGAAACAGTATTGTCCTATGGCTTTTGAAAATTGTTTTTAAAACATTAAAAATGGTCTTACTGTCAGTTACCAATGCATAGGAAAGTGAATAAAGAAAAACTAATGTTTACTTAGTAAGCTACCACTTAAAACATTAGAAAGGTTGAGAATTAAAGTGCTTTAATTCCTTGTCAAAAACTTATCCAGAGGAGTCTGAGCAGGACATGTTACCTCACCCTCATAGTGTAACTTTGGACACATAGTGAGCATCTTTGCTGGCTTGGGAAGTCAGCATCCTCTTTTCTAAGTTTGGCTCAGCAAGCAATAGTTTCTACTTCGCTCTTTCAATGATGTGGAATAGCTCAGAGAGGTCCTTTAATGTGAAGGTTTCCATGGGCATTGCTTCTTCTGGGGCATCATTATCCTTCATTTCCTGAGTTACCATTTTTCCATTTTGCTGCCTCTCAGCTTCTTTGGATGGTTCTCTTTTTCTGTGATCAGTTCTTGTACAATGCCATATAAATGTGCCCATTGGACACAAGGAGGAAATGCCCCCTCTCACTTCGCTGTCTGTCCGTAAACTAACAGATGCACAGAGGCCAGCCACAGACAGGCTTTGAAAGAAGTGATGTCCCCGATCGGAATGCATGTCTGCTAGTTGTGCACTGCAGGGCTCAAGCCAAGTTTTCACTTGATGAAATTTAGTCACAGTTAATATACCATGGTAAATGCAATTCAAGCCACGTTGTTGAGATGGGTGCTTTCTAATTAAACCATGGAAACCTGCAAAACAAAGCCAACTGTGTATGTGGAGTGCGTGTCAGGTGTGAGTATGTGTATGTTTTATAATCTAGTCTTCCCCTAATCACTGTTGCCAAAGATGATTTCAGTCCTTGCAGGGACTGTTCTTTGGGCTTCGCAGTACATAACAAATGCAGAGAATTACTGTGTGGAATATAAAGGGGGTGACCTAGCCAGAGGGGTTCTATTGACATAGTCAATAATAGATAGGCAGAACAGAGGAGGATGTCTTCTGCTTGATTTGTGTCATGTGAGGAAGGAAAGCAGTGGAAGATTGCAATGGATGTGAATAGAACAGTAAACATTTTAGGGACAGATTTTAGTCCTGGTATGTGAATTCCGCCTGCTGTGGACTAAATGCTGGTGTCCCCCCAAATTCACATGTTGAATCCTCAACATAATGGTATTTGGAGTTGGGACCTTTGGGAGGTAATTAGGCCCCAAAGGTAGGGTCCCCATGATGGGATTAGTGTCCTTCTAAGAAGCTGGCGCTTTCTCTCTGCCCTCCGAGGACACAAGGGGAAGAAGGCTAAACCAGGAGGAGGGCTTCCACTTGAACTTGACCCTGCTGGCACTGGGTCTCACACACCCAGAACCCCCAGACCTGTGAGAAATCAATTCTGCTGTTTAAGCCACCTAGCTACCCCAACTCTGAAGATACCCCTTATTTCCACAAAGGTGAATAATGGATTTTGAGTGTTTTTGATAAGTCTCTTAGTCCCGAACCTGTGCCTTTGGTGTGTGATACTGCTCTGACACTGGATTCTGCGGTGTCTCACTCATATAGACACTTATCCCCTGGGCTCCTCAGCTTAGTGGAAATTTCTGAGCCGGAGAATTTGAAAGAAGGTCTGCAACTCTGGCTCAGCCACTTACCAGAGGAGTGATGTTAGAAAAGTTACTCCAGCTCTCTGAGTTTACCTCATAGGGCAGAAATGATTTTGAGCATGCTGTCTGAGACAGACTAGGCACATCCTAAATACTGATTAGCAGCTTCCTTCCCTTCAGCAATGCCCTCAGGAGGCACAGTGACACAGATGGTCTCGTGGGAAAGAATCTGAAGTGGGTATGAGGAAAGCTGAGACTGGAACTTGCATTCAGAGCTTCCACCTGGGTTTTATTGTTTTTGTTGTGTTGCGTTTTTATTCAGACAAGAAACGGTTTGCAAATGGGGATAACAGGTTAAACAATGGTGATGCCTGATGCACTAAATGCAAAACAGTTCAAGAATTCTGCCATGTCCCTGTTGATTGCTATTACTGGTTTTTCTAAGGAGCAAGAGGGTCAGAATTTAGTTCATTTTTCTCTTCTCTGTAACCAGATAGTTGGGAACACCATAATAACTGTAAAAAGATTAATTTAAGTACAATGAAAACATGTGTTTGAGTCATGATGCATTTAATAATTCAGTGTGGGGATTAGCATCGATGGCCTTTTTGCAGACAGATTGGAGATTTTAATTCTTGCCAGGAATTAACATTTTTGAGACTATGATGTGCATGGGAAAGGTTTTACATTGTGGATGAGCACCGGGCTCATCCACAGGTGAGGACACTCCCAGGAGAAAGCATTATAGGGCCTGCCAATATGTAATTGATGGAACCAGGAAGTCAAGGAGACAATGAATATGATCCCCAATTCAAAGGCTCCTGGCCCAGGGCTGACCTGGACTTTGTAGGGAATCCAGAGAATAGCTACTAGAGTTCAAGAAAAGATGAAAACATTGCAGTGAATGAGCTTCAGTGGATTATTTTAAAAGGTAAATAAAAGAAATAATGCTATGACAGCATTGTCCCACTCTCTAATTATTCCTCTATATTTATTTAGAGTGTAACTTTAAATAAAACACCTTCTATCCTCCGGGTCCCAGATTTCCTCATTTTTAGAAAGAAGAGGTTGGGTTAGATCACTGCCATAGTTTAGGTTGCTATAACAGATGGCTTAAACAACAAAGAGTTATTCCTCACAATTTGGGAGGCTGGAAGTCTAATAGCCAGGTGGGTTCCGGTGAGGACCCCCTTCCTGGCTTGTAGGAGGCTATACTCTTGCTGTGTCTGGACATGATGGAGAGAGAGCACACTGGTCTCTTCATCCTATATGAGGGCACCAGTCCCATTATGTGCCCTATGCTCTCATGACCTCATCTAACCCTAATTACCTCCTAAAGGCCCCACTGCCAGATACCATCAAATTAAGGATTAGACTGTGGAGGATACCATCAGTCCATAGCAATCACCCCTAAGTTCCCTTCTTTGTGATGTTTGTATGTGAAGGTTCCCCACTGGCCACCATATCAAAATCAAACCATCTATCCAGCTTTCAAAATCTTCCATAAGGGACATCATCCAAGGTACAGATTTGTCTGTCCACCTTCCTCCAGGATGACCCCTCTCCTCTGGACAAATGTCTGGCCTGCCCCCTACAAGCTGTATTAGTCCATTACTTCCACTTTTTTCTCATGCTTGTTATCCTGTCCTGGAGGGCACTGAACTCTCTGTTGATGCACAGACAGCCAATCTGTGGGAGTCATTCTTCCAGTCCCCTGGCCATCTCCTGGGTAGCACAGAGGAGGTTTTAGAATTTGCCCCGAACAGGATTTTACAAGAAAAGCTGTTGTTCCATATTATTTTTCTTCCTATAAATGCCAGTTCTAAACACTTGAAGTTAAATATAAAATGTAGAAATTGCACCCCAGAGCTGCTGTTATTCACCTACAAAATCAAAGATTAACAGTATAAGCAAAGACAAAGGACATCAACTTAAGGTAAACTGCAGCTGAATATATTGAGGATCATACTTTGTATCTTCCAAATACCAAGCAAATTTGCTGACATTTGTGATAACATAGGAAAGCCACAGCGTTAAGGATTTGGCATTCATTGTAACGTTTTGCTAAACACCATTCATAGGTCTTCACACTAAGATTCAGCACTAAATGTTTATTCAAAAGGGAATTCCAGTTTGAATTGGTTCCTGTCAACTTAATCTGTGGTATTCATGTGAGAGAAGTAGTGAAGATGAAGGCAATAAAAGATAGCCTTGCTTCGTTTACCTGTCCATAATAAATCATTATTTCTCTTATGGCCTCCATGCATAATACAGTTTAAAGAAATATCTGTAATGATTATCTGAAATGATATCAAAACAATAATATTCTAAAAACAGGGACAGCTTTATCTGCGCCTTTAATACTGCTCCAGGAAATACCTAATAATGTGTCTACTGATCATTTGGGATAAGCAATAGGCATAAGTGGACAATTTATAAGTGAGAAAATGGAACCTTTGGTAAGTTTCACAATATCATTCATAATGACCCAAACAGTTTTTCTTTTCATACAAAGAATGTATTTTATTTTTTTTAATTAAAAAAAAGAAGATTTTATTATTTTTCAGACAGAAGGGAAGGGAGAGAGGAAGAGAGGGAGAGAAACATCAATGCGTGGTTGCCTTTCACCTGCTTCCAGCTATGGACCTGGCTAGAGACCTGACTTGCAACCTGGTTATGCACCCTGGCTGGGGATCAAACCAGTGACCTTTGGGTTTGCAGGCTGGCACCTTAACCACTGTGCCACCAGCCAGGGCCAATGACCCATACAGTTTTTAACTATCCAAATGGTAATAACTTTAAGTGTGATTTATATTAAAAGAAATGAACCAAAAGGACCATCTCAGTTACTTAGGAGGAGAAAGGGGTGTTCTTTGCCCCCAGAGTCAGGCTCTGCCCCTCCTGTCCTGCTCTGCACCCTGGGAGCTGGCCTGAACAGAGTGCATCCATGGGTCCCTTTGCCTGTGACTTCCAGTCAGCTCCAGCCAATGGGGGACCACCAGCAGAAGATCAGCAGCAGGGGTTAGCCAGGCGGAGTTTCTCTCCCAAAGACTACAGCTCTTAGCGTGTGGCACTTTTCTACAGCTACAAGTCTGCTCCTCTTCCTGGCCATTCCAGGTTAAGGGATGGTAGCGGCCACCTGCGACTGTGAGCTGTAGGATACCTGTCCATCTCTTACTGGTTCCCCTTACCTTGACCACACCTTACACATCATTCCTGCAGTAAGTCCTTTCCAACCGCCCCTTTGGATTTGCCATCCAACTTCTGCCAGGACCCTGAAATACGCAGTACACCTTCAAGTCCTTAACCAAGTGAGGACCTTAACCAAGTGAGGACATTTTCATCCCAATTAACCCACCTTCTCTATCTATAGTCAGTGTCTGTTGCTTTTGCTAACCCAAAATCTGTTTAGTCGTCTTCTTGCATGGCAATCTGATTTTCCATAGAAAGTCACCTCTCCTCATCTCTCAGTGCACATGGCTCAGATGAGGCTGATGTTAGTTAGCTCCAACCTAGGGCTGATCATATGGTCTAAGTCCACTCAATTAGGCTTAGCCTTCAGACTTCTTTTGGAACTCTGAGGGCAGCTAGGCCTCTATTTCCTGAGATAGCCAACTGCAAGGAATAGCACAAGGCTGGGACAGTCTGCTCAAGGAAGAGAACATGCCTGATATGAACCAGCCAAGGGGAAATGGGTGCAAAGCGATGTGCAGGCAGGCCTCCCATTATTTGAGTCCATGGATCCCACCACGCCTGAAGTTTACCTGCAGACATTGTAATTATAAGAAGAGGTGCAGCTCCTTTTTTGCTCAAGTTGAGTTGAGCTGCCTGTCACTTGCACATGCAACATCCCCAAAAGGCCTTCTCTAAATGAAAACAGATATATTCGGAGAGAGTTACAGACTGGGATTTCTAAAACAACATCATCCAGATTTGCAGTGTTGTTTTCATGAAGAACCCTGACGTATAAGGTTACAGGAGGCTACCTGTGGTTTCTGTTTAGTATTATTTTGGAGCTGCCACCACCTGCGTGATCCCTTTAGTCCTTTGAAATTTGGGAGAGATGGAATAATACCAAACCAAACAGCTTCACTCAGTGCTGAACTTTGTGGCTGAGCCCCATGCGTGAACTGGTACAAACAAAGAACAAGGGTGGAAAACGGCCGAACGCTGTGTTCAAGTATTATTTTCAAGTGCCATTTGACTGGGCCTTCTCAGGTGACTTGGTTCACTGGCAGGGAAGCTGTTATTGTGACAGTCATTATTCCCATTTACTGCCTATTAGAATATGAGTCACTGGGAGGTCAGGCTGTCCTAAAAGCCCAGCGTTCCTGAGCCTTCAAGGTCAAGTTCATGGGACAGCAATCGGGTGTAGGGACAATGGCAAAGGCTCATTCCTTTGAAATGAACCGAAGGGTTAACTCTCAGGAGACCACTGCAAAGTGAGTTGTACTATCTTCAACATATCACATAGCTTGGGAAAAGAAATGTGACAGTATTAACATGATCCCAGGTCCTTTGCACAGAAGTTTAACTCCACCCTGAGAACAGAGACTAAGTCTTTGTTCACGATTATACATACACTCCTACCTATTTCTGCCTAACACCATGCCTTGCGCAAATTATCATCATAATTGATGACATTCGGGGTCTGCTGGCTTAAGGATACAGATAAAATGTAAGATAATATATGAAAAGGGCCAGCATGTAGTCATTGCTCAAAGAAACCCTTGCTGATATTATTATTGCTCTATTTGTAAATGTATCTGCATTATTAATAAGCAAGGTCAGCAAAAGCCACATGAACCCTTTTAAGCAACAGTTTCAACTTCCGTACCTCTCAAGGCAACAGCGCTGTTGCAAGTTTAAGTTATTTTCCCTGCCCTTCCTATGTAGATGTGAGAATCAAACTATCCATCCATTTACTCACTCACTCATGCATTCATTCATTCATTCAGCAAACAGTTAGTGACCACCTGCCATTGGCCACATATTGGAGCATATGTGGGGGAAATCAAAGTTGATTAAGACACAGCCCCTGTAAAATGCACACCCATTGAATACGGACAAGAAATCTAAACACCCCGTGCATGAGAGAATAGACCCATTCTCTCTGGGAAATGATGATTGCAGGGGGACATTTTCCTTACCTTCTCTGCGAGCCAGCCTAGGTGCCTGACCTCTCGGCTCCCCGCAATGCCGGTTTTTCCCAGCTGCTCTCTGACCTCAGCAGTGGCTCGGGTGAGCAGGTCACTGGTGTTGGAATGGATGGCACTGAACCACGCCTGGGCAGTGGCTGAGTCCTTGCTCCTTAGGATCACGGTGTGCTTAGCATCTGGAGAGTGGATTTCAAGCTGCCTAGGGGAGCAAAGAGAGAAGGGCTGAGTTTCCTGGCAGATCTGCTTTCCCCAGTCCCGGCCCACAAAGGTTAACAGGAGTCTTTACTCTTACTTTTCGACTTGGTCAGTTTCCTATGGTTTATCTTAATAGTATCATCATTCATTCACTCACTCATTCATTCACTCACTCACTCGTACATCCACAGTGCTTAGTGAGGGCCCAGGTATTCCTGCAGGCACTGACAGCATAGCTATTCCAGCACCATAACACCTGAAGTAAGGGCATCTGGTTTTCCTGTTATTGAGCTGATAAGTAGCTTCATATCAAGACTTCCAAAGAATGAGCTGATATTCATTTGCCTTACCTCTCCATCCATAGAGTATTTTAGTCATATACTCAATATCCTCACTACTCCTTGGTGTTCATTGTGAACATGTTAAGAGGCAAAGGTGACCAAACTTGGCATTTTTTAGGAATCCCGCCTAGGGCACATTTCCCTACCACTGAATCCTCAGACATGTGTAGTGGGGGAGTGAAATGGCCTAGAAAGGGGAAGCAATGGGAAGACAGATGCACCAAGAATGTTACGTTTAAAGCCAAACACCAAAGCTTCAGCCAGAATTGCAGTCGACTCACCTGAGACAGAGCTGAGTACAGTGATTGTGGTAAAAGGCGATTCTAGACGGGTACATTCTGTGTTTAATTTTTTATTTTGAGGTCCTTATAGGTTAACATGGCATTGCAAAAAATAGGACAGAAGTCTGCCTAGGCCCATTCACCCAGTTGCTCCAGATAATGGTTGTATTGTATACTACTATAACACAATACCAAACCCAGGAAACTGAACCTGACACAGTGTAAGTGTGTAGTTTTATGCTCTTTTCTCAGGTGTTCATTCTTGTAGCCACCACCACAATCAGGGAACAGAACTACCCCATCACCCCAGGTCTCCCTCTGGTTACCAGTGCCCCACCCCCATGACCATCCCAAGACCCCAGCAACGACGAATCTGATCTCCACATCTATAATTTTTAGATCATTTTTATTGCAGAGAAAACACATTTACTCATCCATGTGTATATGTAATAAAATACCATGTATCCATTCATGTTTGAATTGGAGAGATGTAGGGATTAAGAAATTCAACACTGAATAAAATGACCCATTTATTAATTTCCTTTTATCCCTTGACAATTAAGCTATCCTTCATTGAGCATTTACTATGTGCCAGGCAGTGTTTAAGTACTTTCATATTATGTCATTTTCCTAATAGCCCTCTGACTGATCCTGTTAATACCATTTAACGAAAGGATAGACTGAAGTTTGAAGGGAGAGATTAATTATTTAATGACTGGATTACACTGTCTCCCCTTCAGACTGGACTACTTCCAGTAGAATAGCACGTGTTGTCCTCTGGGGAGTGTGAAGTCCGCATCACCTGAAAACCTGCCCCCAAGTGTCCTACTTAGCTCCCAGGTTCCAAAATAACAATTCTGCAGATCACCTGAAAAAATAAGAAGTCCCAAGCAACCTGTCCTCATTTAGATTTGGAACCAACCTTTTAGACCGAGGACACCTTTTTACCCGTAAAGTTAAATTATAGGAAAGGAATGATGTAGAAAGTAGAGTGTCTCTAGGGGAGCTTTCGCAATAATTAGCATTTTTTTTTTTTTGTAAGAAATTTACAAACCAAACCTCCTCATGGAGACTCCAAAGGCTTTTTGTGGTGAAACAGGATTCTTTACATGACATCTGTCCTCCTCCTGAAGAAAAAATGTCATGCCTCTTAGGTACTTTTCGGAAACATGGGCTGTCAGGTGGAGGTGAGTTTCTGTCCCCTCCCAACGCCCTTCCGTGTCAGGGAAGCTGCAGAGCCCAACCCAAACCAAGGATCTCGACAAAACATTAACGAGAGCTTAACTTGCTTTTCAAATTATTCAATCAATATCTGTAACTCTAGGACTTTGAAAACAGGCAAATGTTGCTCTTGCAATATTTTCTTTGGAAAACCTGGCTTTGTTTTTAAAGACATGAGAGCTGGGGAAGCCACCTCTCCCCGGGTGGCTCTCACACACGAACCGATGTCAGCAAAAAAGAAAAAAATATATATATTTTCTTTGTTGGGTTGCCAGCATGCCCTGGGGGAAAGCCAGCTTGTAAACAGGAGTACAGGCAAGCGAAGGAGGTCCAGCTTTTTGACGGCACTTACCATTATTATTAATTTTAAGTACGAGTTTCAGTATAACATGCAGATAGAAAAGAGCACAAATGACAGTGTACAGCTCAAGTGCGTTTTGGCACAGGGAACACATTCATGTAACCAGTCCTCAGATGCAGAGCTATAATATTACAAGCATCCCCGAAGTCCCTTTCCAGTTCATTATCCTTCAAAAGAATCTCTATTAGCATCTGTCACCATGGATTGCTTTTGTGCCAGGCAGAAGGAAGGAGATGTTGTTTTCATTGGTTGGCATCGCTCGCAGGATGTTGAGGACCTTGGACAATTTCTGAGGCCAAGTTTCAATGCCGGGCCCAATGCTTTCTAGTGGTGGCTCTCACAGTGAGCTCACAGACGGGAGGCAGCAGTGACAGCAGTGACGGCGGCACCTGGGAGCTTAATAGAAATGCAGGTTCTTGGTTCCCATCCTGGACCCACTGAATCAGGAATTCTAGGGGAGAGGCCCAACAACCCCCTAAGTAGCTCTGTTGCAGGTTGGAAAAAGGCTGCTCTCAGGTTCGTAATTGAAAGCATGAGGCAGCCATGCTGAAAGGCAAACTGGCTTCCCGCCCCCACTCGGTCTCAGAGAAAGCACACCAAGGACAAGACTAGAGAGGACTGTGGCTTTCTGTAGTAGAACAAAATAAAATTAAATTTAAAAAAAATGCTGTTCTTATTCAAATGTATTCTTCAGAAACCCTTGAACAGTTTTTTAAAAATCAGTTAAACATAGATGCTTGACCAGATCCCAAACCTGCTAAGAATTTCTAGAGAGTGAAGCCTGTGTACACATTAAACGTTCCACCAATTATATAGACTAAGGATCATGGCAACCCCTCTACACCCCAGCTCCGTGCCCCCTAAAGAGCTATCCATCTAGGTGATTGTCACTAGGAGGACAGTACCACAGGGGGATTTTGGAGAGTGTGTTGGTAATGCATTGCTGAGTAACGAATTTCCCCAGAATTAAGTGGCTTAAAACTGCAAATGTGGTTATCTCAGAGGAGTCTCTGCAAGTCAGGAATTGCTGAGTGGCTGAGCTGGGGCTTCCTGTCACTTTGCAGTCAGGATGTGAAACAGGCACCTGAAGCCTTGGCTGGGCTGAGGATTCACTTCCTACATGGGCTTGTCTAGCGGCGGCCCAAGCACCTTCATGACCTGGCAGCTGCTTTTCACCAGAGAGCAAGAAGGAGCTACTATCCCCTTTCTGAGTTGGTCTCCAAAGTCACGTTCCACTGCTTATGGTTCATTCTTTAAGTTACAAGTGAGTCCTAAGTCTGACCCACACCACAAGGAGGAGAGTTAGGCTTCACCCCTTGAAAGAAAGCAAACTGAAGAATTTGGGGACACAGCTTTTAAAAAGTACGTATATTTAATAAAAGTTTTTAGAAAGAGGAAAAGGAAGGGAGAAAAAGAAGGACAGAAACATTGATGGGAGGGAGAAACATTGATCGGTTAACTCCTGTATGTGCCCTGACCGGGAACCAAACCCACAACCCGTGCACGTGTCCTGACTGGGAATCGAACCAAAGGCCTTTCACTTTGCAGGACAATGCCCAACGAACTGAGCCACATCAGCCAGGTCCAGGGACATATCTTAGAACCATCACAGAGAGGCTTTGAATAAAGTAATACCCTGAAGAAAGCCTGTTCCAAATGTAAGGGACAGTGGAGTGTTCAGGATGGTAAACCCAGCTGCCTAGAAAGAGCCTGTAGATTGTGGGGGAAGGAGAAGAAGACCGTTCTTTCTGACTGAGCTGCAGCTCCCACTTATAAAATGAGACAGACTGTGGGCTCAGGATAGGGTCAGTAACAACAGGAGAGGTGGAAAAGGACTTCTTGACAGCATATGGGAGCAGCACAAAGCCACCAAAAATGAGGGTGAGCTAAGAACTGTTAGCTGGTCTGGCCCAGAAAAGAGTCTATTATTTGTGCAAGGAATAAATTAAGAAGTCAGCAATCTATATTCACTTTCCCCTCATCCCTAAACACCAAAGGGGAAGGAGGAGGAAGAGGACAAACTTTTCCTTTTAACACCAATGAGCTCTACTATCTAAAGCAAATAGTAAGTACCTGGTAGTGTTGAAGTCCCCAGCACCTCTGTGTGACAACTCAAGCAAGGTCAAGTGGTAATTATATACATGTAAAATCTTGGTACCAAGAAAAATCTCAAATACAAACACTTTGGCTTAATGTGTCATATAATCCAGTGCAACACACTTTTTTGAGTATGAAGAGATTAAGAAATTCCATGCTTGGCCTGCCTGGCTGTGCAGTGGTTCTTCCAGGAGCCCATTTTCTCACTGATTTAAAGCTCATGTGCTGGGAGGTAGTTTTTAGGCACAGTGATTTTTTTTGGATTCAGTCTGGCTCTAAAATGTATTGGCTGTGAGGCCACAGGCAATGTACTTAATCTCGTAAAGCCTCAATTTCTTTATCTATAAAATGGCTCAATACACTTGCCTCTCAAGATTATTAGAAAGACTCAATGAGTAATATATGCACCAGACATCACAGCGGGAAGCTAATCTTGATGGATTCTAGTTTAAATTAATTCTAGTTTACAACGAATAGTCTTCCCAAGTTTGTACAGTAGGTGGTAGTGGGCCAACAAGGCAGGGAGAGTCCTCCGTGGTGGTCTCTGGCTCAACTCTTTCTCAGAGCACTTACACTTGGAAGAAAATGCAAGCCCCAGGAAAAACAAAAATAGTCAGGCAAGGACTATTTCTAACCTCTAGAATGGGAAAATTTCACTTTGGCAAAAGATACATGAGTCTTTTGTGAGATACTGAAAGATCTGGGACAAACCTGACAATACATTGCCCCTCATTCTGTCTACTTATTTGTTTTACCTAAAAGAGCTAGTTGAGGTGCAGTGAGGAGCACAAGCTGATAGGATTGTGTCCATCACTGGAGCTACAACCATCTCTTGAAGCCCCTCCGCTCACTCAACTGCCTGAGCTAACTAGTAACTATGGGGGTGGAAAAAAATGGGAAATGGTTTCATCTTTGTAAAGTATTCTGCTGACAACTAGCCCAAAGGAACCCTTTTTTATTTCTTGTTTGTTTGTTTTTTTAAACATAATGTATTGATTTTGCTATTACAGTTGTCCCAATTTTCCCTCTTTGCCCCCCTCCACCTGGCACCCCCATTCCCTTCGGCCAATGACCCCCTTAGTTCATGTCCCTGTGTCTTTAAGTTCTTGGGCTTCTCTATCCAAAGGAACCCTTTTGAGTCACCAAATCATACATGTAACTCATTCTTTTAAAAAGGTAGTTTCAGCTGGGAAGGAGACAAAATTAAGGAACGGAAGTAAAAAGAGGGGAGGAGGGAGAAGAAGAAAAGGAAAATAAGGCAAACTCAAAGGTGGATATCTAAGTGATGTGTGAAAACACCACTGTGGCTGGGAGTTTGAAGTCATTATAGCCAAGGAACCAAAAATGCCTAATGCAGTGGAAATGCAAATAGTCTGGGGTAGAACGGTGAGAGTAGTATCAGATCCTCGATGTAAAAATGATCTATATAAATGCTTGGAAATGTGGAGACTCTGCCCGAAGAAGTATACAGGTGGGTTCAGTCAGGAAGGTAACAGAGTGACAGGAGGACAAGATCAGAGGGTGACTTTCACTGCAGAACTATGTATCCTCCCAATTTTGTTCCATGAGCACCCACTGTGTAGGCCTAGGAACGGAAGAGATGGTAGGGGAGGAGGCAGTGCAGCAGAACCGGCCTGTTGGTTAAAATAACCAGTCCAAGCTCTGTCATTCCTAAACTAGGCTTCCTTATGGACATCTGTGCCACTGTCAGCCCAGTTTCCATTCCTCCCTTTCCTAGCAACAGGCCTGCCCCCTCATTCTCAGTCTGGGGGTTTTGGGAACTTGAAGGTTTGAGGGCTGGAGGTGTAATCCAATTTGGGCCAGGAAGATCCAGGCCTAGGATTTCTGTAGGAATCATTGTTAAGGAGACTTTTTTCCCTCCTCTCCTTATATACTCATATACTGAGGGTCAGACATAATCATGGATCTACTAATGGCCACCTTGCCATCAAGAGGGGAGAAAAGGGGAGCTGACAGATGAGAGACCTGGCTCCGGAGCTCATGCCTGACACCCAGCATATCTTTGCATTTTCCTTCTGTGTTCCATTTTTAGCTTAAGTCAGTTTAGGGTACGTTATTGTCAAATACAACTGAAAGTCCTAACTCTTACCCCAGCCGCAAATAGGTCACTTAATTTCTATGAGCCTCAAGCTTACTTATCCTCTAGTATAAAATAGGGCTGGTGATGATGATGACGATGAAAGTGATATTGATGACAATGATGAAGGTGATAATGATAACCTTCACAGGTGAGCAGACAGCAAGTGAGACCATCACTGTGAAAGTGCTTTGTGACTTGTAAATCCTGATGGTAGCAGTTGTCATTTATGCTTTTGACATGGTAGGACATATGTTGAGTCAGTCACCGGGAAGAGAAACATCAGGGAATGGAAATCGTTTGTATTGTGTTTTGCATTTACTGAAGCTCTCTCTTAGCTACACTATTAGCAAAGAGACAAGGCTTCAATATCGAACCAGAAAAGCCCAGTAAATCTCCTGGGTTACAAATTAAAGTTGGAAATGTGCAGCGATTTTGTTACACACGCATACGAAGATTGGCTGTATTTTTGAGGATTCCAGAACACTCACAGGTGTTGAGCATGCGTTGGGTACCACAGAGACGAGCAGAGCACATGGTCCCTGGCCCCAAGATGCTCCCCAGGTGTAGTAGGTTAAATAGTATCTCTGCCCTCTCCCCCAATTCATATCTACCCAGAACCTGAGGCTGTGGCTGATTTAGAAGTAGAATGTCTGCAGAAGTAATTGAAGTAGGGGTGGCGGTGAGATTTTTTTCTCATTAATCTACCTGCTGGATTGGGGTGGGTCCTTAATCCAGTGAAAGCATCATTAGGAGGCAGAAGAAACCCACCTAGACACAGAGAAGAAGGCAATGTGAAGATAGAGGTAGGGACTGGACGATGCCTGCATAGGCCACAGAATGCCAAGGATCCGCCAACCACCAGACGCAAGAAGGGAGAAAGGGGTCGTTTCTCCCTCAGAGTCTCCGGAAAGAACCAATCCTGCCAACTCCCGGATCCCATGCCTCCAGCTTGCAGAATTTAAGCAGACTAAATTTCAGTTGTTTCAAGCTTTCCACTTGTGCCCACTTTGATATGGAAATCCTAGGAAATTAATGCACCATGTAACTATTTTCCTGTGCACAACTAAATGGGGATCGTGCTAATCTTTAAAATACACAGATGCTGAAAGTCGCTTCTAAGGTGCAGATAACTTAGAACTGTGGGGGATCGTGCTTTCATTTCAATGCATATTGGAGTTAAAAAATGGCTTCTCCTTAGCAAAAAAAAAAATACAATAAAATAAAAATAATAATTAAAAAAATCTTACTCTGACCTACATTCAATTGTATCACCCAGAAAAAAAAGAGAAGCTTTCTGAAATGAGGGACATAGATAAAGCACATGGAGGCACTTTGGCCTGTGCTAAACCTGAGCTCAGACTGCCTTCTACTACCTTCTTGGCATAAAAAATACCTAGACGACTTCGTTGCTAGCTTATGAGTCCTATATTTCTGGAACTGAGAAAGAGGAGGGAGGGAGGGAATAAAGGAGCAATAAAGTCAGGCTGGCTGATTGGAGCTATTTTCAGCGGGCCAGTCTTTTATAACTCCCGTTTTGTTCCCCAGTTGAACTGACCACTGCTTGATGAATTGTGTTTATCTGTAGTTCAGCGATAAAGTTCCCTTTTAATTCCCTGCTGAATAGAAATATTTAGGGCAATGCCACAGCTGTGTTTATTCTCACACTCCACCACAGTTATGTAAACACTGCCTATGGAACTATTTCTGATAAAGGCAGATACCAACCCCGAGGAATTACACACTCACTCTAGATGCCTGCCAAGATGGGCAGCTTCCACCCGGCTTGGCACGGGGCGTGAATGATATCACAACTTCGCAGAGGCCATTGGGCGAACCTCACAACAAAAAAGTAATTTTCTTCCCCTCTCCCTCTCTCAAAGAGAGAGGAGACCACTGAGCCAAATAATATTTCCCAGTGTTCTCTGCTCCCCCTGTTTAGACACAGGGGCCTGCCCCACAAAGCTGGAAGCCTCGTACCACAAAATTAATAAATAAAACAGAACTTGCAACCTGGCAACAAAGGTGACCTTTGCCCTCGAGCGTGGGGACAGAGGAAATGCAGAGGCAGGCAGCTGGGGTGGGGTGGGGGTGGGGGGCTGTGGGCTACCACGAGGAATCAAAGGGACCCTGGCAGTTGTTCCCGCTGCCATAAATCTGTGATTTTCATTGCTGATTAAAAAAATAGCCCCCAGCAGACAAAGGTGCAGCTCGCTATTAGCAGTGGCTATCTCTAGATAGTGGAATTTAGAAGTGTGTGTATTCCCACCTTCCTGCTTTTCTCTAATTTTCAATTTTCTTGCAGAAAAGAACCCTTTTTGCAATACTGCCATTAGTGGAACAGTTCAGTAGGAAAAAAGTATGCGTATGTAAAAAAGACAGCGCTCATGAAAAAACCGATTCTTTTAAAAATCCCCCAATTGGTGGTAACTGAAAAGACTTTCCAAGAAAGAGGCGGTGGTGATAATATTCGCCATGAGGATGAAGGCTTGTCCTGCAGGGATGGAGATGCCACCACCAAATGGGTTCACTTTTCTCATGTTCTTACCACGGCCCATGAGGTGAATGATATTATGTGCCTATTTCAAAGATGAGAAGATGGTGCTAAAGAGGGGCTGGCTTGTCTTATGTTTCAGCCAATCAGAGGCAACGCTGGGCCCTGGCCAGGTAGCTCAGTTGGTTAGAGCATCGTCCAGATGCACCAGGGTTGTAGGTCCGATCCCCTGTCAGGGCACATATGTAAATGTATAAGTGGAACAACAAATTGATGGTTTCTCTCTCTCTGTCTCTGTCTCTCTCTCTCCTGCTCCCTTCCTCTATCTCAAATCAATTGAGAGGCAGAGCTGGAATTAAAAGCCAAGTTCATGTGACTCCAAAGCCTATTCCTTAAACATTGTGTTCTATTTAGTAGGGTGTTTGTAAAGTGTGGTGTGTTCAAGAGTAAGGTATGCCATTCATGTTGATGCTGCTCGGTGTCTTCCAACACCTCCCTGTGTATCTGGAAAATTTTCCCAGCTCTGCATTGAGTTTCCCCAAGAGAAGCCAGAATGCATGTTCCTAGTCTTCCTTGCTGCCAGAGTGCAAAGCCACTCACTTCTGATGGAGCCAATGTGAGGAAATAAATGTGTATGGAACCATCATTTGTGAAATACAGCAGTGGAAGCATCCAGCTCCTAATGCTGTGGTGACAGAGCTCAGCCAGTCCCCAGGTGTCACGGTGCAAACTGAGGCAGTTGTGCAGGCTCTGGAATGGTGACATTGTGGCAACAGTTACTGTTTCTAGAACCGCCTTCACAACGTGGTTGGGTGTTGAGCTTCTTTACCTGGCCCTCTGAACTTTTAAGAGTGAGTGAGTAGTACCCTAGTACGCTTAGCCGGAGTTAGTTGTAGTACCTGAAACTCCAGGCCCCAGCTAGGAATGGAGGTTTGAGAACCTGGTTGCCATGATGGGAGCTAAGGAGGCCATCCAAGGAAATGTGTCAAATGGGAGCAGTGAGTGGAAAAGAAGTCAGAAGGGGTTCTGCTGTTTTTCTCAAAATCTCGTTTCAAAAACAGGTCATGCATGGTGAAGTATTCTGCTCAGCTCGGAGGGAACCTGACAACATCTCTCGTGTTGGCTACGTTTCAGTTTTTCAGTAACACGTACATTTACAAAATATGTGAGGAATTTCTGCATGTCAGCCTTTCCTAGGGGAATAATATTGTTATCAAAAGTTTTAGAAGAAGCGTCAGCTGATGTCAAACCAGAGAAAACACTGTCTTTCCACTGCACATTTTATCTGTACCTCACAAAATATTCTACAATTTGACCTTGCTCAACTGATTTGTTTCTTTACAAAGCTATCTTAACATACAAGGAGCTATGTAGGTCAAATGAACGTACATCTGTCTGTGAAATCTTGGTACCATACATTGACAAAATAAATAATCCACTCATAGTCCAATCCAGAGCATGGCACCAGTCTGAAGACTTATTTTTGCTTCTCTTGGATGAGATTATTTGGGGCTAGGGTTGTCAGATTTAGCAAATAAAAATGCAGGATACCCTGTTAAGTTTGACTTTTAGATAAAACAATGGATAATATTGTAGTGTACATCCCATGTAGTTTCTGGTGGTAGAAATGGTATAAAGTACATGGATTAGAAAAGAGTAGAGAAAATAAAACAGATAGGGCTTGTGATGGATTCACTAGGAGGAGTGGAGGAGAGAAATGAGTCGAAGGATATTGTCCAGGTTGCTGGCTTAGATAACTGAGTGAATGACAGTGTCAATTACTAAGATAAAAACTGAAAAATGGTTGAGTTGTTTGAGTTGTCAAGAAGCATGATGAGTTTGGGTAAACATCTCCATCTTCATGTGGGTGTCTTGCTATGGCTTCAAGTGTGTAATGTAAATATATGCCAGCTACTCCTCAACAGTCTGCCTATTCTACAGTTTTGATGCCTTCATGGCCGGAACACCTGCTCATTAACATGGGTTGGATGACCTGATTATTCATGATGGCCCCTGTCCTTTTCTCCCAGACCATTCAGTCTCCAAGTTTTTCACTAGTATCTTGGGAGAACCTCCCACTCAGAAGAGATAGCAAGGCTTTAAATTACCAAGTTTTCTAGTGGAACTGGGGCAATCGCTAACCTAGGGTGGAATAAGTTTTTATTTTGTTGGCCAACTTGGATTGGCAGTGGTTGCCTGAAATGATGTCTGGAAAAGGAGCCTGAGTCTCATTCTAGGCTTACCTACGAAAAGTGTCATCATCAATTACGATGTCTGCCAAGGGTTTGGGACGGGCAGCACTCATGATATCGATTTGACATTTCTGGACAGTGTTTTGACATACAGCTCTTCAGAAACTAGGCCGTCTCTACTTCTTCTGATTGCCCCACCTTTGGAGAGAGTCCTGGTCTTTGGTCATTTGATAATTTCTCTTAAAAGACTTATCCTTTAATAGTTTCTCTCCCCTGCTAGATTATGCGCTCCTTGGGGCATGATGTATACCAGAATAATCTTAATTTCCTCCATTGCCTGACACATGGAAGGAGGAAAAACTCTGTATGTATTTGCTAGGCTTAGCGAATGGATGGCCCTGTCTACTATTAATAGCTTGTCACAGCTTTATGGGGTCCTCTTTCTAGTCAAAGTTCTATGACTGCCTCCTTTTACATTTTGGTTTTTCCCTTGCTAGATGTTAACCCTTTCACTCTTGAATAATGGCATTTAGTTCTACGGTGTGAAGTACATTAGTTCTAAGGGATACACATGATATATAAATAAGCTAAAAGTGTTTGAATATCCTATGAGAAGTCTGGTTTCCATGGATAATGTGCAATAGTGGTTGACTCAGAAATGCTTATTTCAGACAACTTGCCACACACAATTTTCTTAGGCTAAAATAAATAATTTGTGATCTTGTGAGCCTTGCCCAGATTAAACGTAAAAGCTGGCAGCTTTGCCAATGTGAAAAACAGGGTAAAAAAAGATGATATAGAATTAAGCAACTAGGAATATTAATTGGAAGTACTGATATCTGAAAGGTAGGAATAGCGTGCATTCCATTTAACGTTTTATGCGAGTTTCATGTAAAATACTGATTTATTTGTTTGGCCCACTTACAAAATTGTAAGATGCCTTCCCATTTGTTAACTTATCAAATATTTTTCAAGGTTGTGGTCCCTGCTAGATGGGGCATGAGGCACACAAGGAAAAGGGAGATTTCTGCACAGATATAGTTCTTGTCATCACTTAGACTGTAGTCTAGCCGTCTTGGATGAGCCCACATGTTCTTAAGTATTCAAATCATATGAAACCTTCCTAACATGAGAGAAAAATTTGTATCTGTTTTAGGGGCAGAGACTCTTTAATTAAATTCTCAATAAATTACTGAAGCAATCATTTACCTTGTGAAGTTGGCAGTTGATTACACACATAGTAGCAATGCTTCAGCAGTGCCATAATACTGCTCATTTATTCAGTTTTAATGTTTATTAAGTTCTTCTTTTCAAGGAGAAGAAAATAATGGCAAAAACATTGTATCTCTATGGCCCCTATATAAATAAAGATGTTTTTACTCATGTCAGTCAGCACATTAAGCCACATATTATCCTTTAACAAGGATTATTAATAATCAATGTGTAGCAGAGAAGTGGACCCAAAAGAGAAGACATGCATTGAAGGGGACAAGAAAAATTCAAAGAGGCTCTATTACATGACAGGACTAGAGTTAGCCAGGGAATCATGTGCAGAAAGTGGAAAAGACCACAGGCAATTTGAGTGAACATGGAAGAACTAGCAATAGAAGAAAAGCAGAAACCAAAATTATCCTAAAAATATGAACAAATGAATGATCAAAGGATTAGCAATCTAAAAGGAATGTAGAGGCCATTTCATCCCACCACACATTTCAAAGATGAAAAAAAAATCTAACTTCTGGAGAAAAGTGATTGAGCCAAGGTCATAGAATCCAGGCTAACAATTATGTTCATCCAATGGGGACAGAATGGAAAATTAGGGTATGTTGGAAGCCAACTTAATTTTCTTTATAACTTTCCTGAGGGCGGGTCCTGAATGTGGGGCTGGTAGCTCTCTGTATTTGAAACACTCACTATAGTACCGTGTAGATACTTTACAGTCCAGGTATTTATGGAAATGACAAATTCATAATTATTTTCTCTGTGAAGCCTTTGCTCAAAGACACTTTCACCTCTTTTGCAGAGAGTGATAATCATTTTCATTACTTGAAGGATTTAAACAAGCACAAACAAATAAATCAGCTCCCCACAAAATTGCTATTAAAAAAAAAATCTACATCTGAAGGATCTAGACAAGTTTTAAATTGTCATGCTATTCTGTACTGGCTGCAAGAGAGGGTGAAAATCAGAATAATGCAAATGTTCCTCCCAACTTTCAAAAGGTCACTCGACAGGAAATTCAATCTTCCTCCTTCTTACAGTAAATACCAAGAGGCCTAACAAGTTGGGAAGAGAGTTAATCTCTCCATGAAGCAGCAAAGTTGTAGGTTAGGTTTGTTTAATTTTGCTTTGACTTCATTAGCTCTCTTTTCTTTCAATACAGAAAATATGCATTAACATACCAGAACTGGAAAATTGTTACAAAAGAAGAGAAGTCACTCAAAGCTTTCTACTTCTTGACATGAGATGGAGGGGTGTGGGGAGGGGAAAATACCTCGACTCCTAGGCGTGTTTTCAGAGAAACATGTGCTCCTAGGTTGGTCAGATGGCCTGCCTCGGCCTCACAGCATCACAGGCATTTGTTCCCTCCAAATGTGTGAAATCAGTTGATTCAACTTGACATCCAACTTGGAGTACTTGGGTAATCTGTATGAAGGGTGCTTACCAATTAGCCTGGACTGTTTTACCAAGACTTCAATCTACTGCCTCCAAAATAAATGGGTGAATGAATGAATGAATGGATGAAATTAAAAGCAGCCAAATTTGGGGCAAGTACAGATACACCTTAATCACACTTGAATCATTCTTTCAAAATATTTATTGGATGCCTGCTCTCTGCCAGGTAGATGGCTCAGCATTAGGGACAGAGTGCCACAACACGGCCATGGCCTATTGTCCACCTGGCTGCAGGAGGATGAGTGGCCGGCAAAGAACCTCCTCACTGCGATCTACATAGCAGAGTGCTCAGCGTGCTCTGAGTGGAGTTAGTCAGCCTTGGTCCAGCTACTGGCTATGAGCTGAGCAGCCTTGAAGAGAGAACCGAGCCTCTGCATTTCAGTTTCTCCCTCTACAAACAGGTGTGCACTGAGTCAAGTTAACGAATACAATGCCAGGGACAGCTGTGATCCGAAAGCTCACCTTTGAAGCAAGAGGATAAGTTGGCTCAACCAAAAAGGAGTGGGAGCCGGAGCAAAAGACGGATGTGGTCGGCTGCATGCACATTACGGAAACTGCATGTGGTTCTTCATGGCTGCAGGCAAGTCCAGGGAAGGGAAGGCCTGGCAAAGAAGGTACAAATGCCGAACGAGCCTGGAGGGGGCTGCTGACAGTTCAGTTGAAGCAAGGAACACGACTGAGCTTGTATTAGAGTGAGGTCATGCTGGGAAGCGGGACTGGATGGGAGGCAGCAAAATGCCAAGGAGAAAGCACTTCAGATCCAGGTTGGACCACAGCAGAGGAAGAAGTGCCTTCTATTCTGGTCGTTTGATCTCTGAATTAATACTTTGGGAAACAGTGCCCTCCAAATGTTGAATTAAAAAGGGGAAATAAACCCATGCCCGATACGGGAATCTTAGGCAAGGGAGAGGAGGAGGAATCCGCAGTTAAATTGAGTGTAGTCCAAGCTATGTACAGCCTAGTGAGAGGGATGGTGCCAAAATAATGGTAATCCATGGCAGGACAGGCATGAAATTAAAGAAGCAAGGAAAGCATGCTGAAATGTAGGGATCAGAACATATTCACAGGAAATTAGAGGCATATGAGGTGGGGTTTATGGAATAAGAGGATTTTGACAGTTGGAGAATGTAAAGAGGACATTCCAGTCTGTGGGACATCAGACAGGGACAGGGACAGGGACAGAGCGGCACAAATTGAGAATATTTAAGAATAGCATCCCTGGCTGGTGGCACAGTGGATAAGGCACCAGCCTGTGAACCCAAAGGTTGCTGGTTCCATTCCCAGCCAGGGCACATAACCAGGTTGCAAGCCAAATCTCCAGCCAGGTCCGTAGCTGGAGGCAGGTGAGAGGCAACCATATATTGATGTTTCTCTCTCCCTCTCTGCCTCAATGTATGGTTGCCTTTCACCTGCCCTCAGCCATATAAACCTGGTTGGAGACCTGGCTTGCAACCTGGTTATGTGCCCTGGCTGGGAATCGAACCAGCAACCTTTAGGTTCACAGGCTGACGCCCTACCCACTTTGCTACCAGCCAGGACTTAAACTGTACATATTTTAAGTGTTCAATAAGACTGGACCTATGTATACTCATTGTGACTCTTCTTCCCTCCATTTCTCTTACTCTAGTTAATTTGTGTTATCTAAAATTTTAATAATGGAATAAAACAATATATATTCCTTTGCTCTGGTTTCTTCTATGCAGCATGATCATTTTAAGATTCATACATGTTGTAACATGTGTCAACTGCTCATTCCCTTTTATTGCTGAGTAGTAACCCAATGGGTGACTGCACCACTGTTTCTTTACGCATTCATCTCTTCATAGATATTCAGGTTACTTCTAGTTCGGGGATGTTATAAATAATGTTGTTATAAACATTTGCGTTTTTTATGGACAGAAGGTTTTATTTATCTTGAGTAAAAAGCTGAGAGTAGAATTGTGGGTTCATATGGTAGATAGATGTTTAACATTTAAAAAGTTGCCAAACTGTGTATCAAAACGGAAGTACCATTTTTTCATTCCCCTGCAGCACTGTATGAAGGTTCTCATTCTTCCATATCCTTGTCAAAACTTGGTATGATCAGCATTTTTAATTTTAGCCAGATTACTATATGTAGTAGTATCTCATTGTAGTTTTAATTTGCATGTCTGTAATAACTAATGATGTAGAATATTTTGTCATGTGCTTATTTCCTATCCATCTATCTTCTGTGGTTAAGTATACAAATTTTTGCTCCTTTAAAAATTGTACTATTGCTCCCTGGCTGGTGGCACAGTGGATAAGGTGCAGGCCTGCAAACCCAAAGGTCGCTAGTTCAATTCCCCAGCCAGGGCACATAATCAGGTTGCAAGCCAGGTCTCCAGCCAGATCCATAGCTGGAGGCAGATGAAAGGCAGCCATACATTGATTTAAAAAAAAAATTGTACTATTGAATTTATATATATATATATATATATATATATATATATATATATATGTCCTTTATCAGCTATATCTGATAAACAAACACCAGTGTGCAATTTGTGTTTTTATTCCCTTAAGTTTTTAATTAAAAAGAAGTATTTTCTTCTGGAAGCTTTCTACTTCTATGTTTTATATTTAAGTTGATGATACATTTGAACTAACTTTTTTAAGTGGCATAATGTATTGATTGAAGTTCACTTTTTTGCATGTGGACATCCCACGTTTACAGTAAGAGGTGTCAAGATCACCCTTTCACCATTGAATTGCCTTTGCAGTTCTCTTGAAAATCAGTTGTTTATTTATGTATGAGTCTATTTCTGGACTCTATTATGTTCCACTGATCAACTCGTCTCTCTTGATATCAGTACTCCACTGTTTTGATCACTGTCACTTTGTAAAAAGTCATAAATGAAGTGGTGCTTGTTCTCCAATTTTGCTTTCTTCCAAACCCTTTTGCTCTTCAAGTCCCTTCCATTTTCATACGAATCTTAGAGTCAGTTGGCCAATTTGCACAGAAAAGCCTGCTATGATTTTTGCCTGGTGTATGACATTGCATCTACACATCAATAAGGAGAGAGTTTCCATCTTAACAGCATAGAGCCATTCTTTCCTGGATAGCCATACTTGGCAGGTTCCCTTTAAATCTATTTCCTCGAGTACTGGGAAGATATGTTTGACCACCTTCTCGTTTGCATGGCTTCTCCTGAGAAGACGGCTGTGGCCTAGTCTGTTCAGGCTGCTGTCAGTCGCAGGATACGAAAAACTGGGCGGCTTGTAAGCAACAAGAATTTATTGCTCACAGTTCTAGAGCCAGGAAAGTCCAAGGTCAAGGCACCAGCAGGTTCAGTGTCTGGTAAGGACTCTCTCCTGGTTCACAGAGGGCCGCATCCTTGCTGTGTCCTCACATGGCAAAAGGGGCCAGCAGCTTTTCAGCAGCATTTTTATAAGGACACTAATCCCATGCATGATGGGTCAACCCTTGTGTCTGAGTCATCTCCCACTTGCTAACGCCACCACACTGGGGATAAGGTTTTACCATAAGGATTTGGGGACAAGGGATGCAGACATTTGATCTACAGTAGCTGCTTTCTCTTTGCTCCTCTACATCATGTGTCATTTTTCTTTGTCAGCTTTTATGACTTTCTTTTTATTACTGGTGTTGAGCAATTTGATGATAATGTGCCTTGGAGACACTTTATTCAAGTGTCACATCTACAGGCTTTATTAAGCTTTGGTGGAGCTATGAGTTAATAGATTTTTTAAAAAACTACATTTGGACAATTCTTAGCCATTATTACTTCAAATGGTTTTCTGCACGCTACTCCCTTTGAGGCCCAACTATAGGTATATTAGGTTGCTTGAACTTGTATCATAGCTCACTGGTTCTCTGTTCATTTCTTTAAAAAATTATCCCACAACGTTTCATTGTGGGTCGTTTCTATTACTAGGTCTTATTTCCTATCAACCCCGTCTAGTGCGGTTTTCATTTCACACGTTGCAGTTTTCATCTCTATGGGTATGATTTAGACCTTTTTATACCTTGCTTGGTGTTTAACTTTTTGAACATATGAAATAGAGCTGAAGAAACTATTTCAATGTCCTTGCTGGCTAATTATAACATCATGTCAGTTCTGGATCAGTTTCAATTGATTGGTTTTCCTTTTCATAATGAATCCTATTCTCCTAGTTCTCTGAATACCTGGTCATTTTTTAGTATATCCCAGATATTGTGAATTTTATCTTGTTGAGCACTGGATAGTTTTATGTTCTCAAGAGAGACACCCCCACCCCCACCCCACTGCCCCCACCCAACCAGGGACACAGTTAAGTTACTTAAAAAACATTTGATCTTTCCAGGTGTTACTTTGTAGATTTGCTAGGCAGGACTGGGTGGGGCTGTGTTTAGGTGAATTCTGTCCCCTCTGCTGACGACAGGCCCTTGGTGCCCCCTACCCAATGTCCTATGGATTACGACATTTTTTGGTCTCACTGGCAGAACTGGTTTTTCCTGGCCTTGTGTGAGCTGAGCAATGCTATCGCTTATCCTTCAGGGTCTTCTTTTCCTTGGCCTTTCGCAGTTTCCTCACACACACATGCCGATCAGTACTTAGCGGAACTTGACATCCTCTTCAGAGCCCCAGAACCTTCTCCCTGGGCAGCATCTTCCTCTCTGCCATCTGCCTTATGGGTGTGCTGGCTATTTTGGTCATTCTGGAACCTCAGCCTTCTCTTCCCCACTCAGGGAGCCTTTTACCACTCCACTGGGGTTCCCTCTTCCTGTGCCACAGTCTGAACATTCTCTCAAGACATCTTAGGAATTGCTTTGCTTGTTTTCCATCTCTCAGGAATCATTGCCTAATGACCCAGGTTCTGAGCACCTATTTTGCCTGTTTTGGGGTTGTTTCAGGTGGGAGGGTAAATCTAATTCCTGGTACTCCATCTTGGACAGAGTAGAGGTCTTCTATCTTGCCTTTCAAGATGTGTGTCTTTAAGATGTAGTCTTTAGCATGGTAGTCTTTATTATGAAGGCATTATGACCTTTGCTATCATTGATGTATTAAGTGACAGATGATATTGTTTTCACTTCAGGTCACTTCAAAGGCATTTGTAGGGCAGCTACTACTATGTACCCAGCACTATTTACAAAAATGAACCAACCTCCAAAGGTGTCTGACTTTCCAGCCTGAGTTTACTGATACAACAAACAACTTTGGAGGGAACCAATCATAGGGATTGAATATTATCCATACCTTTAATACTCCCTCCTTTTTTTCAGACCTCTGCCATGGCCACCACTAATTTGCACCAAGGACAGCTGGAGAAACTAAATCATTCAAGTTGCAGGATTTTACTTATCATAATTAACCCTTAGGCTTAGCCTTAGGGGCAGTTGAAATTCTAGAGGGAACGAGCTTATGCTAACGAGCAGTTGAAATCTCTTGTTTCATGCTTTTACTTTACTTTCAACTATTCTAGCAAGTTGGCTGTACTTCAGGTAGGAGAAACTGAGGCCTCAAAGACTCCAGCCTAGAACCTGAGGGGAATGAAGCAGGCGGAAATAAGGATACCAGGTTGATGAAGCAAGGGGTGGGGCTGCGTACATATAACCATGTCCATAGCCCGGCCAATTTTGAGATAAGCATTTCATAAATGCTGTTGGAAGCAATACGTTGACCGCTGACACTTTACCTGGATCTGTGCCAGGGTCGATGCTCTTCTAAATGAGAACCCAGCTATCCCATGTGCACCGAAGGAACTTTTTCTGATCATTTGTTAAAGCTTTTACTTCCAAGGCACCAGGTGAATTTAATTAATTCCACCACCACCATTCCCTCCTTAATAAATTCCTCACACACGTGAATTCACTAGGAAATTGAATTTCATCTCTGGAAAGCAACCAAAAAAAAAAAAAGGATATTCAGCTAAAGAATGAGAGATCGGTTTGTTGAAAGCCCAGTGATCTAGCCAAAATGAAAATGCCTCTCAAACTGTAATGGGAGGTATCATATTAAAATGTAGATTCTGGTTCCATCAACCTGGTGTGGGGCCTGAGATTCCACATTTCTCAGATCCTCCCAGGTGCTGATGTCTCTGGCACACCTGTTTGAGTAGCAGGGAGCTGGAGGACACCAAGACATCATTCACGCATGTCTCATTTTACATGCAAATCCCTGGTAGAATCTGAGAACCCTTCTCAACGGGACTTCAGTTGCCTTCAGCATCAATTGTTCTCTAAGGTTCCTTCCTGCTCTTAAAAATGTTTCATGTTCTCGACAGAATAGGTCTAACTCCCTGTACTCCTGAATACGCCCATTCTATTAACAAACGTATATTGACCACCTACTATTATGGGTCAGACACTGAATAAGGTACTGCCTAACGAAGCATGCGCAAGCTCAAATCCCTGCACTAAGGAATCAATTTGGAGAGAAAATAGGGCAATGATAGTGAGGTGCCCTGCATGCTGTAAAGTTATTTAATAGTGGTTGTTAGGGGTCCACAGAGATCTGATACTCCGTGTTTTAGATGCCAGGAAGGAGGTGTGTACCTCCCTGGGCGTGTCCTGGGCCTGTTGACCCTCAAATCCATTCCTTATACTTTCCCTGACTTTGCTCAATGTGATGGGGGTGTAGTTACTTGAGACTTCTATGTCACGTGACTTCCATCCCTAGGAGGCTCTGGAGGATATTGGAGGGCAGGAGGAAGGGAAATCCCCAGGTGGCTTCTCAGCTCTCCCTTTGCTCTTGTAACTAACCCCCGACACTCAGTTCCTTCCACTTAAAACACCAGAGTAGTCTGTTTTCCTGGTTGGACCATGATGGAAATGCTTCTGTGGCTGGGTTTTGATTTCCTGTGATTGTAAGCCTTCCTCTCTGCTTGGGCTATGTAGGGCAGTGCAGGGACAACTGACAGCTGATCTGAAGCAGCCCAGGTCCTGTCAGATTCACCGAAATTACAGTACTTGGGGCCCTCTAGCTCCAGTGGGACTATAGCTCCAAGGCCTCCTGGGAGGGAGAGCCACTGACCTTCTCAAGGCCAACCCCAAGGTCAGCTCTCCCCAAAACAGCCCCTCTGCGCTTGAGCTCACAGTTTTCAGGTCTAGAAATTCTAAGCACAGGGCTGTGACAGCAGTAAGAACTCTGGCCACGTGGAAGCAGGGAAGGTACTTGGAGCCCATCACAATATTCAGCTTTGCAGCTCTTACAAATAGGCCAACAGAGGTCACAGTTCTGGTTCCCTTGGAAAAAAAAAAATGAATATGCTGCATTGTGGTCATAGTTAAAGGATATGTTTTTTCTCATAAATGGTGCCTCATGGTCTTTGAAATTAGTATACTGACTGAGGCAATCATTGTAAAGAAGAATTTTTCCATCTGGGGACCAGGAGTATCTTGGGAAATTTCCAAAGCATCACAAAGATCATAACTGAAGAAATTCTAAACATCTGTTTGGCTCTGCCGCTGGTGACAAGCAGACTATGGGAACACTGAATGGGACAGCAAAGAAACTCTTCTCGGTCTCTGGGGTCTTCCTGGTGTTCTCTTTCCCTCAGCCACTCATCAGTCCATTCACCATACATATAGTCATCCAATGAATATTTACTCAGTGCCTATCCTGAACCAGTCACTGGGCTGGATGATGGAGATTAGAATGATGAGCAAAAGCAAACAAGGTCACTGCACTCACGGAGCTAGAGATTAGGTGTTAGGCAAATAAAAGCACGATTAAGTGTAAAAGCACCACATGGTAAAAGCAAAGGGCTCACACGGGGAGGCTCAAGTTGGGCAAGTATTGTATTTCTTGTGGGTCCCAGTGAATGGGTGATGAGGTGCAGCCATCTTCAATAAGGTGTGTTTTGTTCTTCCATTCTTATAGTTCATAACTAATGCAATACTTTAACACACATGATCTTGTTTATTTCCACATTCTTGCTACAGTGAGAATATTTAACAACACAAAAAAAGAAGCTTGAGAGTTACTGTGATGAAAGTTAATTCAGATGGAAATATAAGAGAACAGGTTAAAGGGTAAGGGTAAATTAAGAGTGTTTTCAAGTGTCTGTTCTTCATTTATCAAAAATCGGTGGTATTGTCTTCAGATGCCACTGATTACAATCTAGAAAGGCAAAAAAATGTCACCAAAGTACATGGAAATTTCCATCAGGTTAGATGTGGTAGAATTTGGTTATGCTATTGTTACATCTAGGTTTGCTGAGGCAAACAGCAGCAAAGCTACCTTTAGAACAAAAGTGTCCTCTAGACACAGAAAAAGAGCCTTGGCCACAAATAATCCCCAAAACAACAGCTGTAGTTGCAGTAAAAAGAATGCTTTTCACATGTTCTGAGTGTGCAAAGGCCCAATGGTCCTTTATTTGGTATCTTTCTGCCTTGCTTTTTTACTTTAACAGCTTCAATTGGGAAAAAAAAAAAAAAAAGACAATATAGTTTGCAGGCTCTATATGAAAAACTATACAAAGCACAAAAAAGAGAGGAAAAATTTCATTTACTAAATACTCCTAGCTTCATGACAATTACTGATGTTTCCCAGTATCCTATTAATCAATTCAACTGAATAGTTAGTATATTTACATGATGATCATATTAATCACAATATAGTAGGTTTATGCTGTGGTATCAAATTATCTTGAAATCTCAGTCATCTAATATAACCAAACTTTAGGAAAATAAAGTGGACATTTCCTACATGTCCAAAAAGGAACTGAGGTTGGTGGGGTGTGAAATCTGTTCCATTAGGTCACTCAGGGAGCCAGGCTTAAGGAAGCTCCACCAGTTTGTAGTTGCACCTATAAGAACACGTGTGTCCATTACTGACTCAGCCCAGAGGTGCCCAAATCATTCCCACTCATCAATAGCCAGAATCGGTCACAAGGGTCAATGCTACTAAAGAAGGCCTGATAGTCAGGGGAATAAACAAACTAGTTGGTGAGCACTATCACCTCTGTCACTATAACCTATCTTCAGAACTCTACAAAACTGATCCAGAAGGGGAGGTACTATTATTGCCACAATTATCCAAATTACAGAGTTTCCTTGAAGCTCTTGAGTCTTTACAGGAGAAGGGAGACTAATAAGCATTTTTGAGCTCCTACTATATAGGCAACACTTTGTACAATGGATACTGTGACTTGACTTAGTCTTGCTGCATTCTCTTTAAGATGTGAATGCTTAAAAACAAACAAACAAAAAAAACACCATCTTTCCAGAATCCCTTGCAGTTATGTTTCTGGAGCTATATTAGGCTTGGCTATACACACACACACACACACACCACGTACACATACATACTGTATATATATATGTGTGTATATATATGTCTATATACACATACACATCCTTATATACATATATGGATACAGTATATGTATATATATATATACGTTATTATTTTTTCTCATGAAATTTGGAAGGTGGAGGTGAAGAGGAGGACATACTCCTCATGTTTTGACTGCCACTACTGACAAGTAAAGCTATCAATGTCAAAAAAATGGGGTGCACAATGGCAATTGGCTTGAAGCATCAGTGTTCAATAACCAGCTTTCCAAGTGTCAAGAGGCAGTTGCAAGGTGCCAGCACCTTCATCCCAGTTTCTTAGTTTCTGGATTCAGTGCTCTGGCATTGTATAATTTCAAGAGTTTCAAAAGCAACCTCCTTATTCCCCACTTTATATCAGCTTTATAGAGTTTTGGGGATCATTAAATGAAGACTCAATCTATAGTTTTCCCATACTTTTGTAAGCAACTAACTCCTTATATAGGCATACCTCATTTTATTGCATTTGACTTTATTGCACTCCACAGATATTGCATTTTTAAAATCAGTTGAAGGCAAGACCCTTCACAAGAAATAAGATTATGAATTGTGTTATTACAATATTCACTTTATTGAGGTGGCCTGGAACTGAGCTCATAGTATCTCTGAGGTAGGCCTATATTGAATCCCTCTCTGCTTAAATAACCTGGACTGGTTTCTATTTATTTCACTGTAATATGACTAATAACATTTTCTATATCCTGTTCTATACATAAGTTCTTCCAACAATTTTCTGAGGACTCAATTGTTGCAATGAGTGCACTTGTACTTTTATGAGACCTAGGTTTGATATAAAATAACTACAAACATAATTTTTTCAAGTTTCTTCTTTAAGCTTTAAAATTAATGTAAACAAATTCTATTATTTCAAAATTCAGAGTAAAATTCATGTATGTACACTTCATTTTGAGAGGCATTTAATCTCTGTAACAACTCTAAAAAGTAGGTCATATTGTGCCCATTTTATAGATGGGGCTTAGGAAGGTAAAATGAGGGTTTCAAGACCACAGAGAACTAGAATTAAATCTAGGTGCTTCTGTTTGCAAAGCCACAAACTCTTTCCACTACTACATGCAACTTCTAAATGAATGAATTCTCAGTTGCTCTGAACGTTGGTTTGTAATGAAGGTTTGGTTAGTTCGTTTAGCTCAATGCTGATATGTACTAGTCAGGTTTTCTTTCCTTCACAAACATCAACAGCTATAAATATCTGCCTCAAAATGCTCTACTTCTCACCTTATGAAGGGTCAGAAAGAAAAGATGAATGAAACACATCTGAAGTTCTGCAAACTAAAAAACATGACTAAAACACATGCTCTATATCGCTGATGGTACATAACTAGTACCATTATACCTCTGAACACAGATGTCATAGATCTGTGAAACCTGAACACCTGATGCTAAATGATAGCAGTGGATCCTGGGATTACTGTGGTATCAGCAGAAATATTTTGATTTGAATTCCTACCAAGGAACTAGTATGGAAGAACCATGGACATGGACAACAAGCGTGATTGACTTTGGTGGGGAGTGGGTGGGTAGGAAAGGGGACAAAGGGAAGGTAAAAGGGGATGGATATAATAAAACAACAATAAAATTAAATTTAAAAACTGAAGAAATAAAAGAGAAAAAGAATTCCTGTGGTTCATGCATATAATTTTATGTGTCACTTTCTTTCTCTGCATATGTGACAGTAAGCTAGAGAATTTTCTGCCATCAAGACTAACTGGGGCCCTGGCTGGTGGCACGGTAGATAAGGTGCCAGCCTGCAAACCCAAAGGTCACTGGTTCAATTCCCAGCCAGGGCGCATAACCAGGTTGCAAGCCAGGTCTCCAGCCAGGTCTGTAGCTGGAGGCAGGTGAAAGGCAACCATACATTGATGTCTCTCTCCCTCTCTGCCTCTCTCCCATCCCCTCTCTCTCTAAAAATAATATTAAGGAGACAGAGGGGAGCAAAAAGGGGATGGATGTAATACAACAACAATAAAATAAAATAAATAATATTAAAATCTTAAAAAATAGTTTATGAAAAAAAAA
>PVIW01000321.1:317678-578896 GCA_004026585.1 Noctilio leporinus | reverse complement strand
TATGAATGTTGTACCATCCTTGCATCCCTGGGATGAAGCCCACTTGATCATGGTGTATGATCTTTGTAATATACTGCTGAATCCGATTGGCCAATATTTTGTTGAGAATTTTAGCATCTATGTTCATCAGAGATATTGGCCTGTAGCTTTCTTTCTTAGTTGTGTCTTGCCCTGGTTTTGGGATTAGAATAATATTGGCTTCATAGAAGGAATGTGGGAGTCTTCCCCCTTCCTGAATTTTTTGGTATAGTTTGAGGAGGATAGGAGTTAGTTCTTTAAATGTTTGGTAAAATTCACCTGTGTAGCCATCTGGACCAGGGCTTTTGTGCTTTGGGAGATTTTGGATGACTTCTTTAATTTCACTAGTTGTTATTGGCCTATTCAGGCTTTCTGCTTCTTCTGAGTTCAGTTTTGGTAGATTATACCTTTCCAGAAATGTGTCCATTTCATCCAGGTTGTCATAATTTTTTGTCATAGAGTTGTTTGTAGTAATTTCTTACAATCTTTTGTATTTCTGAAGTATCAGTTGTGATTTCTCCTCTTTCAGTTCTGATTCTGTTTATTTGGGTCCTCTCTCTCTTTTTCTTGATGAGTCTGGATAAGGGCTTGTCAATTTTGTTTATTTTTTCAAAGAACCAGTTCCTGGACCTTTGATTCTTCGAATTGTAGTTTGAATCTCTGAGCTATTTAGTTCTGCTCTGATCTTGATGATTTTCTTCCTTCTACTTGCTCTGGGCTTTGTTTGTTGTTGCTCCCCTAGTTCTTGCAGCCTTGTGATTAGGTTGTTTTTATAAACTTCTTGTAACCTTTTTTGGAAGGTCTGTATTGCTATAAATTTCCCCCTGAGAACTGCCTTTGCTGTATCCCATAGGTTTTGGGCTGTTGTGTGTTCATTGTCATTTGTTTCCAGGAACTTTTTGATTTTATCTTTGATCTCATTGTTGACCCCTTCATTGCTTAAAAGCATGTTATTCAGTCTCCAGGAGTTAGAGAATTTTTGTTTTTTTCCCTTGAGATTGGTTTCTAGTTTCAAGCGATTGTGATCTGAGAAGATACTTTGTATGATTTCAATTTTCCTGTATTTGTGGAGGCTTGTCTTGTGACGTACCATGTGGTCTATCTTGGAGAATGAGCCATGTGCATTTGAAAAAAATGTGTATTTTGCTTCTTTGGGGTAAAAGACTCTGTATACATCAGTTAGGTCCATTTCCTCTAAAGTGTTATTCAATACCACAACATCTATGGGGATTTTTTGTTTGGAAAATCTGTCCATAGTTGATAGTGGGGTATTAAAATCCCCTACTATTAGTGTGTTGCTGTCTATGTTTTTCTTAATGTCTTCCAAGATTTTCCTTATATATTTCGGAGCTCCTATGTTGGGTGTGTATATGTTTATCAGTGTTATTTCTTCTTGATGGATTGTTCCCTTAAGTATTATGAAATGTCCATCTTTGTCCCTTTTTATGGCCTTCATTGTAAAATCTATTTTGTCTGAAATCAGTATTGCTACTCCAGCTTATTTTTGTGTCCATTTGCTTGATATATAGTTTTCCATCCCTTCACTCTCAATCTGTGTCAATCTTTTGTTCTGAGGTGGGTCTCTTGAAGACAGCATATATGTGGGTCATGTTGTCTGATCCATTTGGCTACCCTATGTCTTGATTGGTGCATTTAATCCATTTACATTTAAGGTTATTATTGATTGATGCTTATTCATTGCCATTTTCTCCCTTTGTGTCTGTGTTCCTCTTTGGCTTTCTCTGTTTCTTCATTTTATTTGTTTACTTATTTTTAAAGCAGACCCGTTAGCATTTCTTGCAATGTTGGTTTGGTAGAGATGTATTCTTTTAGTCTTTTTTTGTCTTATTTCTCCTTCTGTCGTGAAGGAGAGCCTTGCTGGGTAGAGTATTCTTGGTTGCAGGCCTTTATTTACCCTTACTTGAAATACTTTTTGCCATTCCCTTCTGGCTTGAATTGTTTCTGTTGAATAATCATTTGATAGCGTTATTGGAGCCCCTTTGTATGTTATTTGTCGTTTCTCTCTTGATGCTTTTAGGATTCTCTCTTTGTCTTTGAGATTAGCCATTTTAATAATAATGTGCCTTGGTGTTGGTCTGTTTGGGTTTATCTTCATTGTGACCCACTGTGCTTCCTGAACTGGATTAATGTTTTCACTCATCATGTTAGGGAAATTTTCTATCATGACTTTTTTGAACAGGTTTTCCATTCCTTGTTTCTCTTCTCCTTCTGGTATCCCAATGATATGGATGTTGTTATGTTTCATGTTGTCCTGTAGCTCTCTTAACCCCTCTTTAGTCTTGTTCAGCCTTTTTTTTTTTCTCTTGTACAGTCTTGGAGTATTTGTCTATATTATCCACCAATTCACTGATCCAGTCCTCTGCTTCCTCTAGCCTACTGTTCATTCCTTCTACCGTATTCTTCAATTCAGAAATTGTATTCTTCATTTCCTCCTGGCACTTATTGATATTTTCTATGTCCTTTTCCATGCTGTTGTAGCTCTCAGTAAGTTCCTTGTAATTTCCCTGGAGTTCTTTGTAGTTCTCCTGGAGTTGTTTACAGTTTTCTTTGATGTGGCTGAACTCACTGAGCTTCTCTATCATCATTCTTTTGAATTCCTTATCTGATATTCCAGGTGCCTCTGTTTCATTTTGTGTTCTTTCTGGAGTTTCTTCCTTTCCTTTTGGTGATGGACTGATTCTTTTTTTTTCCCCATTGTGTGTGTCTGCTGTTGCTTGCTTTTTATTTTTTTGCTTTTTCCTTAGGTTAACCTGCCTTGCTTCCTTGCCTTAGTTGAGCACCCTTCTGTGATAGTAGATTTGTGGAGTTCAATGTTGCATTCTCCCAGATTTTCTCCACTTGCTGTTCTTGGTGTGTCCTTTATTTGGGCTGTCTGGTTGTATTCTGGACCTGTGGGCCTTAATGATCCCTGGTTGGTCCAGGTGGAGCTGGGACCTCTGGGCTGCTCTCCTGTAGGTCTCCGCTGCCCCTGGGCTGTGATCCCCTGTGTCCAACTGCTGACCACTCCAGTTCTTCGGGACCTGAAGATGTCTCGCGCTCCCTATCCTGTCCTCTAGCTGCTCTGGTATTCGAGAACACCATCAGCACTGCTCTCTACTTTGTCGCCATCTTCCCCTCTCCTCCTAAGAGAGGTTTTAAATATTCTCATCACACACAAAAATGGCAGTTACGTGACGTGATGGAGATGTTAACCTAAGCTGTAGTAACAATCATGTTGTCAATGTGTAAGTGTACCCAATTAAGAGAGTGTACAGCTCAAATTTGCACAAATGTTAATATGTCAATTATATCTCAGTAAAGCTGAGAAATTTTGAGAAAGTGTATGGGTTGTAAAATGATGAAGCAAAATGAATTGGAGCCTTAATTGAGAGTATGTTTTAGAGAGAGGGTGTATTATCAGACATACGTACAATTTTATGGTAGAAAGTTTATTTTAAAATCACATATTAGCTCTTAAAATACACATATCTTTATAGTAAAATCTCAGCTCCTGGAAACCTACAGCATGCTAGTGTGTTAGATGGGCTGTAAGTTTCGTCTAAGTTAACAAAGATACAATTTAGTGATGGATTATCGAAGAAGTTAATTTCTCTGTCAGAATTATGTATCTTAACTAAATGTGGGTCTAAATGTTGCTCATCCAGGGACCAAAGCCTTTCTGCATTGTCCTGTGACCTAAAGTCTGTGTGCATCCCCGTGATGAAAAGAACGAAGAGGAGGACATATCTGTTCTTCCTTGTTCTTGACAGTGAGGTTGCACACATCCTACCCCTCTGGCCAGTATTTTATCACATTCCATACCTAACTGCAAGGGAAGCTGGGAACTGTAGTTTACATTCTGGGTAGCCAAACAGTCACCTAAGCTGTCTGCTCCTATGTAAGAATTAGAGGAGGACAGATACATGAGGACCAGCAGCCTTTGCAGTGGCTTAAGTTTTTAGGTAGCAAGATGAACTCTTTTGGTTCAGTAGGGTTTGGATGAGGTTTTACTTTTAAAAAATGTAAATACGCACATATACGTAACGTACATATGTGTACAGATGATGTAGTTTTTTGTCTTGACAGAGCATATTAAGCACAATAGAGCCTTTCTGTGAGACATTCTGTAACAGTACAGGGTATTAACTTTGCTGGTATTCAAAATCAAAAGCAAATGATGGAAATTAGAGACAGTGTAGAGTTAAACAGTGACTTTGGCGCATGCCTTCCTTTAGAAAATATCAATGTTAGCTTTACTTTTTGCTCTGTATTCTCTGTCATAAGCTGAAAGTCTGTGCCACAGCCTAGGCTGTGTCACCTAGCTGCCATTCTGTTGTCCCTCTATTAACTGTGATATCAGTGTCTGTCTTAAAAGCATCATTTTGAAATATACATTTGATTTCTGACTCACTAGCATGATTGTTAAATAAGCCAGTCAGTGTAGGTGTTTTCTTAGTAGTTTCAAAGCCATTTGACTCTTGATTTGTGGAAATGAAGAAAAGGAAAATACACTTAAAAAAAAAAAAAAGGCAAAGTTGATAAACTAAACTGTGATCCAAATGGAAATGCCTGTGATCATCTTACTTTTCTGTTTAGCTTTGTTTAAATGATTCATCTTATAGACTTGGACAAACTGAAGGATAAAAGGATTATAGAATACACCAAAGGTTCACCAGCTATGGGTTGACTTAGACTCCATAAACAAGAAGTGTGTGACACATCTAAAGGAACTAAGCAACAAAATTTTCAAATGTCTTTCAAGCATTTATATGTTCCAGAACAATCAAACTCCCTTTATCCAGGTTACAATGCATATCACATTTTTAAGGTTGAATTTGGGGAAGTTGCCAAAATCGATCAGTTTCAACAGAAATATAAAACTACTCAGTGATAGATTGTGCCCTCTGAAACATCCCAGCTATTTTTCTAAGAGCTTGTGGCTTGCTGGATTGCTGGTTTCACTACCTATATATGTAGCCATTTGATGACTTATCTCAGTTTGAATTGCCAAATCATGCTTCTAAAAATACACACAGCTCATTCAACTGTGTTTCCTCATAAAAATCATATGCCATTTCAATGAACATTGGTCCCCAAATACAGGCGTCACAGAGCATTTTTTGGAAACTAGAATGTGCTTAGCATTTTATGTGCATCAGCTCATATCTTTTCAGCAATTCTATGGCGATATATTTTTATTTTCTTTGTTTTATAGATGGGGACACTGAGATGCAGACAAGTTAAATAACTTCCCCAAGATCAGACAAATAGTAACCTGGGTTTTAAGACGTATTTATGTATGCAGTAGTGTCAAGGATATTGCTTGATGTTTCATTACGACAATTACTATTACCAGAAATGAATTTCCAGACATTCTTGTCCTGGACATTACTTGGTTAACACATAGAGTGATTTGTCTTCCTTACTTTCCTTTTTCTCTCTACTCTTCCTCCCACCATTGTGCATTAGCAACATCTTCAGGAACATAAGTGACAGTATCTAGTAATTCTTCATGCAGAAGGGAAGTCATTAAGCCTCTGAAGTGTGCAGATCATGTTGAGTACATTTTAGTGCTTTTAATTTTGAAAACAACCAGGATTGTTTTATCCATCCATTGTTATGCCTCTCCTCTGAATCATTATTTGGCCAGTGTACTGAAGAGAAACATAAACCACTCTGATAAAGACAGAAATTAAGATCAAAGTGCAGGAGAAAAGATAGTTTCAATTGATGATACTGGTGGCACCTCCAAGTTTCCTAGCAAATTTCATTTGATGCTAGTTCACAATGGAGGAGCCAGCCACAGGCTTGGGTGAAATATGAAATAATGTGGCATGAAGACATGTTTTGTGGAGCTGTAATTGAAAGGATAAGCTTCTCAATGCATTTTTGTTTGTTGCCAAATTCTCTGTTAAAGATGGATTTTTAAAGAAGTTGTTGAAAATGCAAATGTGGAATTCATGAAAATGTCTTCTCCCATGGGTTTACCTGTGCTTAAATTCCAGAACCATTTCCTAATTTGTTTAATGAACTATAAAAATTTTTCCATCTTGACCCAGAACCTAAATACATATAAACATAAATATGTATATATATGCATATCTGAAACAAAACTTTGCAAAAATACTAATCTACATGACAGACTGATATTTTTGTTCTATTTAATTATTTTAACATATACATTTTAAGTTTATTTTCTACAGTAAGTTTTCCAGATTAATGTCTACTTTCAGCAGAATATCAAAATCTGATTCTTCAACATAAACATTTGGGTATTCTAGAGATGTAATGAGGTATAGTGGCAATTGTGTAGGCTTGTAGTCATTAGGTGTGGATTTGAATCCTGACTTTATAATTTCCTTTTTAAAAATAAATTGAGTTATAATTGAAATATAATATATTAGTGTCATGTGTACAACATAATGATTCAGTATTTGCCTGCACTGCGAAATGATCACAGTAAGTCTCTTTACCATCCATAGCTATATGTAATCACATAGCCTATTTAATTTTAAATAGAATATTATGGGTCATGCATGACCTACTAAAATGATTTCATGTATCATTGCTGGATCATGAGTTACAATTTGAAAAACAATGGTCTAGACACAGAAGGAATTACTCAGGGTACTGCTGACAATTTTGACCATAATCATATGTATTTGTAGCTAAATTTATGGATGTGAGTAATGATTAATGGAACTATTTATGTAATAATGTTAAAGAACTTATTCATGTTTGGATGTAACTTTAATAAGGCTGTCTTTGAGAAGTTTTTGCTTTATGAATTAATTAGGCAAAATATTTAGATTCACAGATTATGAGTACTGGGCATCATGTCTGTGAATATAAAGATTTGCCTTTAAAATTTTCTCAAAAAATTCAAGCTTCTGTAAATATCAGTAAATCATAAAGTGGTTGCTTTTTTAATCTAGATTGTACAATGTTGAAATACAGTGTTGTGCTCCTTGAGTAATAGTGTTTACAGTTCATCATTTGGAGATTATCTGAACTTGAGAATGTTAATGACTTTTCAGAATTTTTAAATAGAAGCTACGTTGAGGTTGATATTTCAAAAAGGTTAAATTGATGTTTACTCTTTAGAAGTTTTTTGGGGTCACTTTTTCTACAGTAGTTGCCTGGCTTTTGAAATTTGGACAGTGGCTTAAGAAGGGAAACTTGGGGAAGGTGGGGAAGGCTGTACTTCAAAATGGTTCATATGTATACGAGATTCTAATAATAATTAGAGCTTAACTTATTGGGTTCTTACACATGGTCAGGAATTCTGCCAAACACTTGACTCTCCTGTAATTTCTTCCACCTCTTTATTAGGGAAGTACTGTCGTTCCCACTTTGTATTTGAGGAAAGTAAGGTTTATGATAGGGTAGGGCTCAGTATCTTTCTCAGATGACAAGACCTCACATCTGAGTCAAGATTCAAACATTGACTTTTTGTCTCCTTAGCCTTTAGGTTTTGCAAGCCCGTTCCATCTACTGAGCATCATAAAACTCCCATCAACTCTCACCTGTAACCCAGAGAAGGTGGAATATCCAGGATTGGATTTTCCTTTCTTTTTTCCACATACACACAGGGCTGGCTACA
Organism: Noctilio leporinus; assembly: GCA_004026585.1. Classification (NCBI taxonomy): domain Eukaryota; kingdom Metazoa; phylum Chordata; class Mammalia; order Chiroptera; family Noctilionidae; genus Noctilio; species Noctilio leporinus. The sequence continues at coordinate 571,275 of PVIW01000321.1, read as the reverse complement.
TAAAATATTTGGCCCAGTGAAAAATGAAACAAAGAGTCCTTGTTCAAGAAGCAGGAAGGAAAGTACTGTTCAAATTATGAAAACATAAAGCTGTTTCTTCATTCCACGATCTCTCAGCTTTCCATGGTGCTTTTATTTGCTCTTTAATATCATACTGAATAAAGAAAATTAAAAATTTAAAGTATTAGCATGAGTTTTACTGCTCATTATATTGTGCAGTTGCAGTTATAAATGCAAATATAAGAGTGTTTAGCTTGTACAGAATGACTGTTACCAGCCAATTTGTATTTCGTAGCTTGTGTTATGTATTTCATTCTTAATGTGGAAATGCTGTGCAACTAACTCAGCTGTTACTTCGTTTCTTGAAAGATGCACATTCTACCAATATTCTTTACCTTCAGCTTACTACTGAATAAGGAAGGACTGAAAGGAAAGGGAAGTCTGGGTTACCCTGTCTTTCTGTATCATCAGTTCCAGCATAAATGGTTGGCTAACACCAGAAAGAAATACGTGTGAGCAAGGATATGGTAGGGTTCGTTGGTTGTTTGTGTTTTCTGAAGAGTGGCCTCTTTTCTGGCTTTGAAGCAAGGTCTGTTTCAAATAGAAAGCATGACTTCCTGGAGCTCTTAGTGCTCTTGCTCATTAAGTCATGGACATAACACACATACTTTGTCCATGCCCTAGTTGCACTACATTCCCACTTACTGTGACTCCACCAGAATTCCGTGTTCATGGGACATAAATATGTATATATACGAATGGGGGCAAATAGACATATTGTAGTTATCTTCTCTGCTCATGTGCATACTTTATCACCCCATTGGACTTTGCTTACAGAACCCAAGGTCAAAGACAAAATTATTAAGAACTTTAAGGTGGCTACATCCAGAACCAGATGAAAAAGCAGGGGGCCCTTCAGAGACTGGGGTGCTGTGCAGCTGCTCAAGTTGCTCAGCCATGAAGCTGGTCCCAGGCTGCCTTGTTGTGACTTTTCCCCTCTTACTGTTGATGTTGATATTTTTACTGATAGTGATTAGGAATGGAGAAGGGATATATACCATGGAACTTGTTATCAAGCCTGAGACCTTCAGATACTGCCTTGACTGTGGAAGGACCTTTGCAGATAAGGTCCTGAGGCAGGAGGCTCTGCTTGAGATGCTGCAGCCAGCAACTTTGACTTCATCAGCATGCGGTACTTTAGGTATTTCTCTAGAGTCAGAGAGCATATCATTGGATAAAAAGATGCCAGACGGCCACTATGTTTTGACACCTTAAAGGACTTAAAAGTTGGATAAATTTGTAGTGTTCAAGTTTCAAACTTGGAACATTTATCAGAAGAGTGGCTCAGTGGAATAAGGCTCAGCACTGAGGGGACAGGAAATTTAAGGTAGATGTGCCAGGAGAGAGAACATCAAAAAGAAAAAAAGAAAGAAAAATGGGTTTTCTTTAGGCAGGATTGGGGAATGCCCCTGTAGCTTTCGTGTGTTTGTTCTGCACTGCCTTGTGTTTCCTTTGTGAGACCCTCTTTTAGGGCCCAGCTCTGACTTGCTGTGTTTGGAGTATACAAAAGATTCTTCTCCAACTATTTTCCCAACAGTGTTGCTTTGCTTTTACTGTATCTCAGCAGTCTGCCCGTGTTTCTTACTTCAGCGGGCATCTCTGCTGAATGCGGGCCTTCTTGGGACTTCTGCAGCCAAGCATCCTAGCATGAGTGCCTTTGACCCGAACAAAAACAATCAGGCGCGTGTTTTTATCTGTTCACATTTTTACCATTGATGAGCGGACCTAAGGTTATAGCAGCAGATGCATAGGTATCCCAAGTGGTCTTTCCTGTCACTTGTTGGTACTGGCCCCATCACTTCTGAAACTTGACAAACACACAGGCAGATTTTAGGGGTCAGCAGTCCACCCTGGAAACTGCCCTGTTCTGTATAGGCGAGTGTCTTGAAGTCTTCCTTACTGGGCTTGAGGTCAGGGAAGAGGTAGACATGCATAGCCCTCCAGAGGACTATTTTCTCACCAGAATTCTCTAATCTCCTTGTCTTTCCTTTTTCAAGAGTATTTATTTTTAGAAAGAGGGAAAGAGGGAGGCAAACATCAGTATATGGTTGCCTCTCACGCACCTGGGACCTGGGGACCTGGCCCATAACCCAGGCATGTGTCCTGACTGGTAATTGAACTGATGACCTTTTGGTTGGCAGGCCTGTGCTCAATCTACTGAGCCCCACCAGCCAGGGCTTCTTGCTGCTTCTCAGACACCTCTGAGCTAGATAGTGGACTGAGGGTTATGGAGCCAATTTTCTGCTCACCTTTTAGCAATTCCTCCTTCGGTGGCCTGAATCTTCCCCAGAGAACTTTGGACACTTTTTACCATTTGTTCTCAGCTTCGGGGTCCTGGCAGAAATTCCAAGACAACTGTGGAGAATCTCACTTCCTGCAAATTCAATTAGAAAGCACATACTTCATATTTTACTGCTCCTAAGATAATGTCTTGCTATTTAAACTGTAGCCTTCTGGAAATAAAAGGCTTAATTCCTTGAAGTCATTATACTGTTAGAAATTTCAGATGTGTAACTGAGGTATTTCTTTTTAAAATTTATCCCCCCTTTCTTACTGAGAACTCTTCTGCTCTGTAAATTTTCAGAAATATTTCATTACCTTGTGGCTTTGAGAAAGAGATGTTTCATTTAATGCCATTGCAAATGTACATAAATGTAATACCAATAATGTGTATTACACATTATGTAAAAGATTTAAAATAGGAACTGAAAAAAGTTACCTAATGGATGAAAATCCATGGCATTTCAAATATAACAAGAAATGATGTATTAATTCACTCTATAGTAACCCAGAAGAAGTTTAATAACATATTAATTTGAAGTCGGTTTCGGGCAACCTTTGCAAATTTGCATGTATGTTTATGAGGCTGTTAAAATGCCGGCGTGCAGTTTTGTGACCCTGCTGTTCCCATCTCTGATAATGTGCGTGGGCATTTTCTCACATTTTAAATATTTCATTCATTTTATCATCTAATGTACCGGAATAGTCTGCAGAAATACTAATTGTATAATGCCCAATTTATTTCATTGTTCAGCGTTTGGAAGCTCCTGAAGGCAAGTCATTTGGCAGTTCGTGGATGGGGACCGAAGTGAACCTGGACAGTTACCAGACGGCGCTAGAAGAAGTACTCTCGTGGCTTCTCTCAGCCGAGGACACGTTGCAAGCGCAGGGAGAGATTTCTAACAATGTCGAGGAAGTGAAAGAACAGTTTCATACTCATGAGGTAAAGGATGTGCTTGGATGTAGGAAACCAAGCACGTGATTTGTCACAGGGAAGGTCTCTTTCTCCCAGTCCATGGGTTAGATCCTGGCTTTGTCATAATTCAGTTTTTGTTCCTTGTTTTCTCTCAGTTTCATTTGGTGTTGGTTTCAGGTGTCGAGCATAGTGGTCAGACACTCCTATACTTTACTTGGTAGTTTAGTTTTTATTTTGGGATGAAAACAAACGTTCTTGGGCTTGGGGTGCCAACAGCCAGCTGTTGGAGTTCTGACTCGGAGGAGCGCCACCTGCAGGTGTTGAGAACTGGCTGTGTGGTGACTCGCACAGAATGTGACAGCCCGGCTCCCTTCTCTTGGGGCAAGGCAATGCTGAGCTGTAACTTACACTCAGGACTCCCTGTGTGCTGTCACATTTCTAGGAGGAGACACTTTTCCCAAGATGACCTACTTGCTGGCCCTCCTGTCCTTCTCGGTCCCATTTCCTGCTCTTTCAACTCCCTCACAGGTCTCCTCTGGGAGTCCTTCCTTAACAAGTCACTTGCACACAAGCCTAATCTCAGGTTCTGCTTCTGCAGAAGGTGACCTAAGCTAATTATTTACTTTAACCCCATTAGAAATCATGTTGGGTTTCCTTGAATAAGAAATTAAAATACTTTTACTGGGAAGAAACTTTAAATGGGCTCCACATCTAATGAACAAACTATACTAACAAGCAAAACAGAGACAGACTCCTAGGTGGAGCGTAGGATGACAGCTAGAGGGGAGTGGTTAGGGGGTGGAGGGATTGAGCAGAAAGGAAAAAGAACTCATGGACATGGACACCACTGTGGTGATGGCTGGGGGGAAGGGATAATAAGGGAACTAAATGGTTATGTGAAAAAATACAGTAAAGATTAAATTAAAAAGAAAATCAAAACCTTGAGGATTGACATGAATTGTTAATCACTGCTGTCAACTTCTCACCTTGTCAGGGGTACATGATGGACTTGACGTCCCATCAGGGACGGGTTGGCAATGTCCTACAACTGGGAAGTCAGCTGATTGGAACGGGGAAGTTATCAGAAGAAGAAGAAACAGAAGTACAAGAGCAAATGAATCTGCTCAATTCAAGATGGGAATGCCTCAGGGTGGCTAGCATGGAGAAGCAAAGCAGGTAAGTGTTTCTGGTTCCTCTCGGCAGCACACTTGGGCATGCCCCAGCTGCTCTGATGCAGTTTCTTGCTGACCTGACGGCAGGACTCTCCGCCTGTTCCTAACTCCGGCACAGCCCTTCTGCGGGGGACATTTTCATTGGCTTATCACTTGGTGTTTTGGTTTTCACTTTTGTAATTGAAGTGGAGATATTAGATAGAAGGACCGGATTCTACAGCACTGTGTTTTAAAAGTTGCCAAACTGTTCTCATACTTAATATTTTTCAAGTTTCCTCCAAATATTAAAAAGTAACTATTGGAGGCATGGAAGTGGACACGCATAGCTGAAATATTGCAGCCTTGGTTCCAGACCACTGGGAAAGTGAGTATTATAATGGAGCCATTGGTCATCTTTTTGGTGGTAGAGGGCTGCCTTTATGTAGAACCATCTATTAGGTACCAGTGGCAGGAAACTTCTCTTTGGAAGGAAAAGCCCTCAAATATATTAACTACTTTCTCATATGCTTATGGACATCCTCTTGAGAAAAAATGTGCCCTGTGTTTGGAAATCCTTAATGCAAGTACTGTATGGTTCTGAAATATTTTAAGAAAATACATTAACTTAATCCAAAAAGAATTTGGGAGACATTTCTGAAAATGGTACTTTTCTTATAAAAGTAACAAGTAAGATCTCATCATTCCCAACGTATTTCTCTGATTTATATTGTTAGGTGTGTGTATTCATGTAGAGCCTATCGAGACAAGATAGATTTATTTTTAAATGAAAAGAAATCAAGTGCCAACTGTGGATTTGAATGCATTAAGCTAAAGAAATTGTCCAAGCGCTTTAAGTTTACTTAGCAATTTTTATGAAGATTAAAAGCTTTAAAATAGGACCAAAGAAACTCATTAGATATGCTGGAAGGATTGTGATCCCAGTACTAAATTATAGCATGGCAGTAGGGAGGGGAATACACATTTTGCAGCTTATGTCTTTTGAAAGAATATAGAAGGCATATATAAGATAGAACTTTCACAAATATTGGTATTCTGAACCTGGAGGAACTAGTCTGTGCATATTGACATTGTCCCCTGGTGTGATCATTTGAATGATTGCAACTAACCCCTGAGGTGAGGGTTATTATAACCATATTATAACTATTGACTTTGGACCTCATCCCCCCACACTGAAGGGTCAACTAATTTACTCCACCCATTTATCATCATAAATCATAATATACAGAGCCGCCTGCTTGGGGTCACATGCCAAGATTCTTCAGGTTACAATTTCCAATTGTTCTGATCTATGCAGTTGAAACAAAGCAACCTCAGACGAAATTTGAAACTCCTTCAAATCCAGCCTTCTCCTTTACTGCTTGTCCCACATTCTATTTTCCCATCTTCTGGCGACTAAGTGTCTCTATTGTTCCCCACTCCTTTTTCCAGTAGGACTAACAATGTGATGTTAATTAGGCATACTAGTCAATTAAGTGCGGTTGGAGACTGAATTGTAAGAAAGTTGAATCATGATACATGTGTCACACATGTGTGTGTGTGTGTGTGTGAGAGAGAGAGAAGAGAGAGAGAAATGGTAATATCACTAATATCACTACTTAGTTAGGAGCGACATACAAAGCACAGTTTGTTCTTTGAGAAGATATGGGGACTCTGGCTTGTGTTGAAGCTTGTGGAATGATTACCAGGAGGGCAAGCGCAGCCTTTGAGCTAGCAGAGCTTTTTGTAAGATGTAGAGCTTTAAAAATGACATGTGAATATGGAACCACTTCTAGCACATAGTCTTTTCTGGACAATTTGTTGAAATACACGTAGACACACACACATACACACAGACATAGAGTATTATTTAAGCAAAACACGTTTAAAAATCTTACAAGTTTCTAAATAACAGTGACTATTCCATACCACATTTATTAACACTGTGTATTCATGCATAAAATCTATTAAACTCTAAATGAGATGAGCCATTATGAAAGTTATACTGGACCTGATTTGTGATAGTAGTTGTTTTTTTAAGGAAACACAAAGCTGATGATGCCAATAGGACATTGTCAGTATTTAAAAATGAATGATTCCAGGTTTTATTATTTAGTTTTAAAGCACTGGTATCTTATTTTATTTATCTATTTTTAGAAGGAGGGGGAATGGAGGAAGAAAGAGAGGGAGAGAAACATCGACGGGTGAGAGACACATCCATCGGTTGCCTCTCACACACCCCCAGCTGCCACCTGGCCTGCAAACCTGGTGTGTGTCCTGACAGGAGTCAAACCCATGACTCTTAAGTTCCCAGGCCTGCACTCAGTCCACAAAGCCACACCAGCCAGGGCTGATACTGGGTTTTAGTTAATGTTTTCACAAATTGTTACCTGTGTCAGTTTTTATGACCATGGTCATATTAATTAGCTTCAGTTGGGGATATCACCTATTGTTTCCAAACATGATTACTTTGGAAGGCCAAGCAAATTGCTAGTAAACAAAAATGGTTTAATCCATGCCTCTCATTTCTCTCCCAAAGATGGGTTGTAATAGACCCAGCAAGCAGCTGTCACCCTTGCCTGAATGTAGACATAGTGATAAGAAGAATGCTAATTAATGTTTATCTAATCATATAAAATACAACCAAAGCCATGCTAGAACTCTTAATGTGCTATCTTCTAACAGAAGTAAAAGAAACTGGTTGGGAAGATAGATAAGCTCATAATGAAAAATCTATGAATATTTACACTTGACAACTGTATTATTTGCCAACATATTTACCAACAATAACCAAATTTGATTTACTACATATTCCTTGTGATATATAGTTATGTATATATTTCTATATAATACTATATATAACATATACACACACAAATATTAACAGATATTAGCAGAACACTTTGAGATAACAGATATATTTCAGGGGCCCAGGGACATAGTAACGATCAAAAGAGGGCAAAGTTCCAGATCTCCTGAATCTCTAGAGAGGCTGACAATAAAAATAAAAAGAACACAAGGGAAATATCCGATAGAAATAACTTTTCTGAATAGCTGAAAAGCTAATATGAAAGAGACTATTTGAGGGGCTACTTTAGTCACTTTCGTGATCCAGGCGTATTGTTTCTGGGTTGGTCTAATTTAATGTCAAATTTGTCTGTTAAGAAGGAAGCACCATTTGCAAATCAGGGAGAAGTACATTTCAGACAGAGGAGTCAGTCAATGTGAAGACCCTAAAATGGGGACCGCTTGGCTGGTCAGAGGAACCAAAAGGCCAGTGTGTCTAGAGAGTTGGGGCAGGGAAGGTTACATAGTCGAGGTATGCGATGGTGTATGACGTTGTCCATCAGGGTGAAAGACAAGGGTTTTGAGATCCAGCATAAGTGCCAGAAAAGGCAATCAGGCAGTTTAAAGTAGAAGAAGGGCAGGTAAAGAAAACACCAGTGTGCCACTGGAAGAAGAAAGGACTTGCAGTCGCCCAGGGAAGAGATGCTAGTGTCTTATGCCATGTAGTGGTGATAATAAGTGAATGCATCGTACTCTCTTAGCACAGTATTTCATCTGTAAACCATTCCTGCTGTATTTATTTTTGTTCACTTTTTGGCCTTTTTGACAGTCAGGATGTGGTTTGCTTTAGACATAGATATCCTTGCACCGCATGTACAGGGTGCATCTAGGAAACACAGTTCAACTCAGGAACCATCAACACCTATCAAACAGATTTCTTACACACCTGTTTACCTTTATAATCTTCAGTTTCTGATTAGGAAGCTATAGCAGCTTCTGGAAAATGTCTAAGGGGCATGAATTGATATAAATATGAAAAAGTAATTTGTTAAAGCAGCATCCTTACAAAATGTAAAGAGTGATCATCATCATAAATAAGATGACTAGCCATGGGATATTTTAACTATGCTACATAGCTTTGCCTTTTCTATAGTTTTCACTCTTTTTTTCTCCAGCCTATTCTAATTGCCCCACTCCTTTTTGTCTTTGTAAAAGTATATGTTTATGGATATTTTCTTGGGCAGTTAAGGGAGCTAGAGTAGGGTGGCTGAATTACATGTGACATTTCAGTTTTTGAATCAGAATATTCAGAATATACTTGCAAAGGTATATAAGTAATAAAATGTATAAGTGGATGCTTTTTTTCCCTTTCTTCCTCATTTTAATTCTATTCTCCATTAATTCTTTCCTTTTGAATTCCTTTCCTCTCCAAGTCTGGTATCTTCATGAACATGAATTGATGACAAAGTGAAAGAAAATAGAATAAAGAAATTTGTAAGATATCTATAGCCAAAAAGTACTTTGGAAGGAATACGTAACTATTGGTCAATTACAAATCTTTGAAAATCTTGATAAAATTGAAGTGAAAGAACAGTGTTCCTAATTGCATAATGAAAATATAATGATTAGAACAAGACAGTGTTGACATGCTGGACTTTGAAAACTTAAGATGAGGGCAAACTGAGTTTTGTTTTGTTCCACTTTATGCTGCAAAATAGCCTGTGGGTGGTGGGAATTGAGGGACAGAGAAGAAAAAGACACAACTTCCAACTGTAGAAGTACAACTGGTGTAGGGATGACAGAAGATAGTCTTCTCTATGTATAAACTAGTTAATTTGATTGAAAATGCAACCTGCAGAGAGCAAGAGAAATTTGCTGACATTTCTATCAAGACTTGTAAAGATAAGCACAGTAAGTTCCATGAACTTCTCTGATAACTGTGGTTAGGACATACAGGGAGAAACTGAAACCTTTGTGATGGCCACAGGAAAAATGAAAGTGAGTCAGGGAAGAAGGCCAACTGAAGTTATATGTGGTTCTCATCAGCAGGAGGATGGAGACTTAATAGTGTCTGGGTGAAAAATACAAACCAGCACATGGGAAGTACTTGGCAAATCACCATCAACACATTGGAGAGAGAAAATTATCTAACAAATCTGGCTCATATTTTTTAATTTTTTAAATTTTATATTGTTGTTGTATTACATCCATTCCCTTTTTACTCCCCTCTGTCCCCTTCCCTACCCATGCAGTAACCCCTACAAAGTCAATCCCGCTTGTTGTCCATGTCCACGGTTCTTCCATACCAGTTGCTTGACTAAACTGCTCCCCTTCTTTGCCCCTTCCTCCCCCCACCCCCTTCCCACTTCCCACTGAAGGCCTATTCACTGTATTCATGTATCTGGTTCTGTTTTGCTTGTTTGTTTTGTTCATTAGTGTCCTGTAATGGGTGCAATTATATGGTATATGTCTTTCACTGACTGGCTTATTTCACTATGCATAATACTCTCCAGTTCCATCCATGTTGTTGCAAAAGGTAGGAGTTCCTTCCTTCTTTCTGCTTTGTAGATTTAATTGTGTAAATGTACCAAAGTTTTTTGATGGGCACTTAGGCTGTTTCCAGCACTTGGCTATTACAAATAGTGCTGCTATGAACATATGGGTACGTAGGTTCTTATGAATTGGTGTTTCAGGGTTATTCAGGTATAGTCCTAGTAGTGGAATTGCTGGATCAAAAGGCAGCTCCATTTTTAGTTTTTTAAGGAAACACCATACTGTTTTCCATAGTGGCTGCACCAGCCTACATTCCTACCAACAGTGCACCAGGGTTCCCTTTTCCCCACATCCTGGCCAACACTTGTTGTTTGTTGGTTTGTTGATGATGGCTATTCTGACAGGGGTTTTAATTTGCATCTCTCTGATGACTAGCGATGTTGAGCATTCTTTCATATGCCTTTGGGCCCTTCGTATGTCTCCCTCAGTGAGTTGTCTGTTCAGGTCTTTTGCCCATTTTTTAATTGGGCTGTCTCCCTGGTGTTGAGTTGCATTAGTTCTTTATATATTTTGGAGATCAAACCCTTGTCTGAGGTATCATTGACAAATACGTTTTCCCATACAGTTGGTTCCCTTTTAATTTTGTTGGTGTTTTCTTGAGCTGAACAGAAACTTTTCAATTTGATATAGTCCCATTTGTTGATTTGTTCTCTGATTTTCTTTGCCCTTGGTGAAGTATCAGTAAACATATTTCTGCATAGGATATCTAAAATTTTACTGCCTCTATTTTTCTCCAGGACCTTTATAGTGGCAATCCTTATGTTTAAGTCCTTTATCCAACTTGAGTTTATTCTGGTGTATGGTGTAACTTGGTGGTCTAGTTTTACTTTTTTGCATGTTGCTGTCCAGTTCTCCCAACACCACTTGTTGAAGAAACTGTTTTTACTCCATTTTATGTTCCTTCCCCCTTTGTTGAATATTAATTGACCATAGAGTCCTGCGTTAATTTCTGGGCTCTCTATTCTGTTCCTTGATCTATATGTCTATTCTTACACCAGTACCAGACTGTTTTGATGACAGTAGCCTTGTAGTCTATTTTGATGTCTGGTATTGTGATTCCTCCTACCTTGTTCTTCTTTCTCAAGATTTCTGTGGCTATTTGTGGGCATTTTTGGCTCCATATAAAATTTTGAAGTATTTTTTTCTATTTCTGTGAAGTCTGTCATTGGTATTTCTATTGGGATTGCATTGAACCTATAGATTGCTTTGGGAAGAATGGACATTTTAATGATGTTAATTATTTCTGTCCATGAGCATGGTATATGTTTCCATTTATTTGTATCTTCCATAATTTCTTTCTTCAATGTTCTTTAGGTTTCTGAGTACACATCTTTTACCTCCTTGATTATGTTTATTCATAGGTACTTTATTTTTCTTGTTGCTATAGTAAATGGGATTTGTTTCCTAGCTCCTATCTCTGATGTTTCATTATTGGTATACAAAAATGCTTTTGATTTCTGGATATTGACTTTATATCCAGCTGTTTTACTAAGTTTGTTTATTAGGTTGAGTAAGTTTTTGGTGGCGCTTATCAAGTTTTGTATGTATACTGTCATGTCATCTGCAAATAATGACAATTTGACTTCCTCCTTTCCAATTTGGATACTTTTGATTCCTTTTACTTCTCTGATAGATATGGCTAGAACTTCCAAAATGATGTTGACCAGAGGTGGAGAAAATGGACAGCCTTGTCTCATTCCTGATCTTAGGGGAAAGCTTTTAATTTTTGCCCATTGAGTATGATGTTGGCTTCAGGTTTCTCATATGTGGCCTTTATTATGTTGAGGTATTCTTGCTCTATTCCCATTTTGCTAAGTGTTTTTATCATAAATGGCTGCTGTACTTTATCAAATGCTTTGTCAGCATCTATTGATATGATCATATGGTTCTTGTCTTTCATTTTGTTATTGTGGTATATTGCATTTATTGATTTGTAAATGTTGTACCACCCTTGCATCCCTGGGATGAAACCCACTTGATTATGGTGTATGATATTTTTACACAGCACTATTTTCAATATCCTCTGTTGCTATTTTTTCTACCAATTGAGGTGGACCAAACATTTTAAGTGCTTTTTAAAAAGCTCCAAAGATGTATTATGCTTAGTGAAATCAGCCAGTCAGTGAAAGACAAATACCATATGATCTCATCTAATACAGGACACTAATGAACGAACAAGCAAACAGGCAAAATGAAACTAGAGACATGGAAACGAGGAACAGACCTTCAGACTGCAGAGAGCAGGGGCAGGGGTGTGCGGGGAGGAGGAGAAAGAGACAAAGAAGGAGAACAGTTTAGTCAAGAAACTAGTATAAAAGACTCATGGACATGGACAACATGTGGAATTGACTGTAGAAAAGGGGATAGGGAGGGTGGGGCAGGGGTGAGCAATGGGGGAAAATGGGATAATGTAATACAACAATAAATTAATTTTTAAAACCTCAGGAAAAATAAAGCTCTAAAGATGATGGTGGTGATGTCTCAACTAGTCCTCAGCTGTTGATACCACCTCCCATTGATGGTTAATAGAATAGTAAAATTCTCATATTAGAATATGGAATATAAATAATATGAAAATATTGAAAATTATTTTCCTCATTAGCAGTGGTTATTTAAACAGTAATATGGTCAAGTTCAAATGGATATGGCTGGAAATGCCAACTTTTTTCTGTACATGTGCAGTTAGTATGTGGATAATCCTTGTTTTAATAATACAAAATTTGTGACTTGCATGGCTTAAATTAAAAATGGAAAAACTAAATCTCCAGAATTCATAGAAATGAGAGTAGGAGGTAGCAGTTTTTTTTGGAACCATGCCTTTTCACAAGATAAATAATGGTAGCTATAAAATTAATAGTTTACCCATCTATCTAATAGTTCTTATCTACTATATTTCCAGCACTATTTTAGATACCAGGAAATATCAGTGAACAGTCCTTATTATGGAGTTCGCAATCTTAGTTGGGGAGGGCGAGGCAGACAATTGATGAGTGAGAATATGCATATCATATCAGATGACATCAAATGACAAATAGGGAAATAGATTTAGAAAGTGACATGTGTGGGGCATTGTATGTACTTGGTTGGTTAGTGGAGGCGTCTGTGATGAGGGAGTATGTAAGGAGAGCCCTAAATGCAGGGAGGGGACAGCCATCATGAAGGTAGTTGTAGTAAATGGAAGCAATTAGGAAGGTCCTGAGGCAGGAAAGGCAAAAAAAGAAAAAAATGCTGGTTCACCATTTGAGAAACAATATAACTGATCTAACAAAGGGCAAAAATGATGACATTCTGATTTATAACTTAGAAAGTGATTCAAATTAAATTAATAGGTTGGCTCGACAGGAGCACATTTAATGGAATTTGACATCTTTATAATCTTAATTCTGATATATATGATTGGGAAAGTGGTTGCATTTTTGTACTATGTCTTTCTCTGTTTTATAGATAATTAAGTGATACCACTTATTCAAGAATTTTTTTTCTGTATTGGACTATATTTTATTTTTGCAGGTGCTCACTATCTGGTGCATTGCTCATTACATTTTATTTTATTTTTTTATTATTTTTATTTTAAAAAATATTTTATTTCATTATTTTTAGAAAGAGAGGAAAGGAGAGAGGGAGAGAGGTATGGTCGCTTTTCACCTGCCTCCAGCCACAGACCTGACTGGAGACCTGGTTTGCAACCTTGTTATGTGCCCTGGCTGGGGAATCGAACCTGCGACCTTTGGGTTCGCAGGCCGGCACCTTATCCACTGTGCTACCAGCCAGGGCTGTTTTATTATTTTTTAAAATTTTTATTTTATTATTTTTAGAGAGAGGGGAAGGGAGAGGGTCAGAGAGGGAGAGAGATATCAATGTATGGTTGCCTTTCACCTGCCTCCAGCTACAGACCTGGCTGGAGACCTGGCTTGCAACCTGGTTATGTGCCCTGGCTGGGAATCGAACCAGTGACCTTTGGGTTTTCAGGCTGGAGCCTTATCCACTGTGCCACCAGCCAGGCTCATTACATTTTAGCATTTTGTTATATATTCTTATTTTTATCTTTTTTCTTTTTTTGAAGTATATTTATTGATGATACTAATAAAGTTGTTCCAATTTTATCCCCTGTGCCCCCCTCCACCAGGTAACTTCATTTCCTCCAGCAATCCCCTGCTTAGTTCATGTCTATTGAACTAAGTGTAAATTCTTTGCCTTCTCCCTTTCCTATACCCCTATTTTGTTCCAACCATTTATGCTTCTTAATCTTTGTACCTTTTCTCCCATTCTCCCCTTCCCTTTCCCCACTGGTAACCTTCCAAATGATCTTCATATCTATGATTCTGTTTCTGTTTTAGTTGTTTGCTTAGTATGCTTTTGCTTTTGTGTTTTAAATACATTTCTTGTTATTGTAAGTTTTTGTCTTTTTTTAAAGATTTTATTTATTATTTTTCAGAGAGAGAAGGGAGAGAGGGAGAGAAACATCAATGTATGGTTGCCTTTCACCTGCTTCTAGCCATAGACCTGGCTGGAGACCTGACTTGCAACCTGGTTATGTTGCCCTGGCTGGGAATTGAACCAGCGAGTTTGTTGTCATTTTAGTGTTCATAGTTTTGATCATTTTTTTCTTAAATGTGTCCCTTTAACATTTCATATAATAAGGGCTTGGTGATGAAGAACTACTTTAGCTTTACCTTGTCTGCGAAGCACTTGATCTGCCCTTCCATCCTGAATGATAGCTTTAATGCATAGAGCAATCTTGGTTGCAAGTCTTTGTTTTTCATCACTTTGAATACTTTTTGTCAGGTCCTTCTTGCCTGTGAAGTTTCTTTAGAGAAGTCTGCAGATAGTCTTATGGGAATTCCTTTGTAGGTAACTGTCCTTTTCTATTGCTGCTTTTAAGATCCTCTCTTTTATTTGGAATCTTTGGCATTTTATGGATGCTGTATCTTGGTGTGGTCCTCTTTGGGGCCAACCTGTTTAGGATTCTCTGTGCTTCCTGGACTTGCCAAATTAGGGAAGTTTTCTTTCATTATTTTTTCAAATAAGATTTCAATTTCTTACTATTCCTCTTTTCCTTCTGGCACCACTATGATTTGGATGCTGGTATGTTTGGAGATGTCCTAGAGGCTCACTACTCTATTCTCATTGTTTAAAATTAATTAGTTGTTGTATTACAGTTGTCCCATTTTCCCCCCACTGCTCTCCCCTGCCCCACCTACCCCATCCTCTCTCCCAGTCAGTCCCCACAAGTTGTCCATGTCCATGGTTCATTTATACTAGTTTCTTGATTAAACTGTTCCCTTTTCTTCTTGTTCTTCTGATTAAATGCTTTTTTATTCTTTATATTCTAAATCATAGATTGGAATCTAGGCTTCATCCCGTTCACGTTAGGTTTCTTGTGAATTTTTCTTTATTTCACTTAATGTGACCTTCATTTCTGCCTGGTTCTTTTTTTTTTTTTAAGATTTTATTTCATTATTTTTAGAAAGAGGGGAAAGGAGAGAGGCAGAGAGGGAGAGAGACATCAATGTATGGTTGCTTTTCACCTGCCTCCAGCCACAGATCTGACTGGAGACCTGGCTTGCAACCTGGTTATGTGCCCTGGCTGGGAATCGAACCAGTGACCTTTGGGTTCTCAGGCTGGCACCTTACCCACTGTGCTACCAGCCAGGGCTGCCTGGTTCTTTTTTTATGCTGTTGAAGTACCCAGTTATTTCCTTGAGCATCATGATAACCAGTGTTTTGAACTCTGCATCTGATAGGTACTTATTTTCATTTCATTTAGTTCTTTTTCTGGAGATTTGTTCTGTTCTTTTATTTGGACCATATTTTGTTGTCTCTTCAATTTGGCAGGACCCCTGTGTTTGTTTCTGTGTATTAGGTAGAGCTGCTTTTACTCCCTGCCTTAGTAGCATGGCCTATTATAGAAAAGACACCTGTAAATTTTATGAGATGAAGCCTTAGGTAGTTGCCAGGAGGAAACCCGCTTCACTGCTTTGTGACTCTGTGCGGGGGAAGGCTTGGACAAGGGACAGTGCTGCTGCCAGGCCTCTGGTGACTGCCTGAGAGGAAGCTGTTTCCCAGCACTCACCCTGTTGCCTGTCACTTCACTTTCTCCCCTTCTCCCTGTATGCCACTTGGGCCCTTCCAGTTGTTACACTGATG
The DNA here is from genome assembly GCA_004026585.1 of Noctilio leporinus. NCBI lineage: Eukaryota > Metazoa > Chordata > Mammalia > Chiroptera > Noctilionidae > Noctilio > Noctilio leporinus. Next base: position 555,384 of record PVIW01000321.1, on the reverse strand, counting down.
CTGAATTCCAAAAGTGTTGAGTCTATGTGAGTCCTAAATCTGTTGTGGGCTCTTTAACAGAAGTCTCTTGAGAATCCCGCAGTTTCTTCTGGTGCCCCAATCTCCACTGGTTTTTGCAGCCAGAAATTATGGGAACTTATCTTCCTGGCATTGGAACCCTGGGCTGGGATTGCTCTCTTCTAGGTATGCCCCCCAATTTTTATCCATCACATGTGAGTGTGGGTTCACCCGTTCTGCGGCCTCTCCACACCTCTCCATGTTTCCATGTGTCAGCTCCTCCTACCTATTCTGGATGAATGTGGCTTCTTCAAATCCTTGGTTGTTGGACTTCCATGTAGGTTGGTTTTCTGAAAAATCTGGATGAAACCTGTTTTGTTGGTTAGTATTAATTTTTGCTGTAGTTGTGCATAGTGACAAAGCATGTTTACTTACGTCCCCATCTTGGCCTAGAAGTGTCAGACTACTATTTCCCCATATCTTGTCAACACCTATGGTAAGGAAAATAAATATTTTCCAAGTCAGTAGCCTTTTTACACAGGAATGAATGATCCACATTTTTGTGTGGATTGGTACCCCCACCCCTACCACCATACTTGTATCTTTCTGTTTTCAAACTTATCTTGAGGCTAAGTTCAGGTTTCAAACATGTGAAGTCCCTGACATTTGGAGCCTCAAATCAGAAGCCATTCATAAGGAGTTTGAAGGTTGCATTGTTCTCTGTAAGTGAAGGCAGCATCAGGATGAGAACATAATGGCCTCATGTCATAATATCTCCCATTAATTAACTCCCAGGCATCAGCACTTGCCCTTCTACAATGTGAATATGGGCAGTATATTAACAGTGTGGGTGAGTTGAGGATGCTGGTTAAACGAGCCCCAGCAGTGATTCTCAAACTGGAGCATGCCCCAGAGTCACCAAGAAGCCTTGCTGATATGGCCCTGGGCCTCTCCCTCAGTTGGCTCAGTAGCTCTGGGGCAGGGCCTAAGAGTCACTATTCCTACAAGTTCCCAGGGGATGGCATGATGCTGTTGGTTCAGGGGCCACCCTTTGAGAGCCATTGGTCTCGAGATGTACATCAGGGGTCTGTTTGTCTCACAAACATTGATGTGACTGTGCCATTCATTAAAATATTGAACCTCACGGGTTGCATGCCGAGTGTCCCTGTGCAGTACCTGCCACCTGGCCATGGTGGTCTCTCCTCCAGGAACCTTCAGCTAGACACTCCCTCCCACATTCCACCTATAAAACATGTGACACCTGACAAAGCATTATTGGTTACATGCATTGTTGTTGCTTATTTGCCAAGTCTAGGTTTATTAGATGAAAACATTGTAAACATAAATGATTACCCAAGGTTTAGACTTCAGAGTTTCAGGCAGAGTTCAGGAAATCTCCCAGTACCCAGGGATTAGTGTAGGGTATGACAGTGTACAAATCTCTGCCTTATGCTTTCAAGCTGCTCTGGCCTTCCTGTTCCTCTGTGATACCCCAGGGCCTTTGCACAGATTGTTTCTTCTGTAGAGAGAGTGTTGACCCCTTTCTCTTTACTACCTCCTCTTACTTAAAGTATTAGAATTCCCCAAAGGTCAGTACTTAAAGAAAAAACTTTCCTTACTTAAAAGACGCAACTCAGTTACTCTCATTCATAGAATGATCACAATTATAATTAACTAATGTCCTAATAAGCTATGTGTTGTGTTATCTCTGGCTCCCATCCCCAGAATGTATGTGCTGTGACTGTAAAGGGCTGTGTGGGTCTTTCTCACCTTTCTTTCTATAATACCTACTTACACTTAATATGCATATGAACCAGTTTTCCAGTCTCAACTTTGAGGCTCTATGTTCTGTACCCACATCCTCTCTGCTGACCCAGTTCAATTTGAAGCATCTTTCTACGTACCCTCTGAAATGTATACAAATCTATGATAAGTGATTTCTTTGTACTAGGGTAATTGTTGATGTGTCCATTTTTCTAAATGTCTCTAAGCTACCCAAATATAAGAAGTATTTTTTTTTGTTCCTTCTTAACAAGTAATTTCCATCAGAGATGTGGAACTCAGTATTTGTTGAATGAAATATCTATCCAAGGTTAAAATACATAATGACATTTTTAAATAAAATCCCTTATTAACTAACAAATGTGTGTTATACTTCAAGCATTTCTTCAAGTTTCAGTAATCATGTGGGATTTTTTTCCTTTTGAAATATAAGCTTTTTAGCTGAAATGTAATAACATGCTAGGCAGGAAAAACAACAAGCACAAGGAATGGTACTGCAGCCCGTTCTCATGAAATGTTATTATCAGGTCCATTCTCAAGGGATAGACTAAAGCAATAAAGTGGAAGATTTATATACCTCGTGATGCAGGGATGGTATTCGTTGTCTAAGAGGCTTAAACTAACAACTTTTCAGGTTTTGCTTTGACTTAAATAGATGCTTCATCTATGCTGCTTTGCAAAAAAGATGTCTACTTTTTCTGTTTGATAAATGAAAATTCATGCTGATAGATTTCTGATTGCAATGTGCCTTAGGGGTCATGCAGCTCTGAAATGTTAAAGGTCAATCAATAAATGGTGTAATCTAAATATTTTAAACACTCAGGTTTTATTTTTGTATTTTGTGTGATTAAATATGCTGGCTGATAAGAATTTATATTAAAGATTTTATAAATCAGAATAGAAAATTTCTAATTCAAATTAGATTGTCCATTAGCAATATTATATCAGGGTTCAGTATGCTGTGGTTTCTAAAAATTCTTTAATTTTCCCTTCCTAAAGAATACCTTGAAATAGGTATTGACACTTCTCGTTCGAGTGTCACTTTTTGGTTGAATTATTGGATGAAATAACATCAGTGTTCATTTTTATTACGCCCCCCACCATGAAGTTGTATGGTTGACAGGCAAGATATTATCCCAGGCCTCTGACGCTGAATTCTAATTGAGAAGGTGTAAGAACTTGGTTCTATAGCACATAGTCAGGCTGTGACCCCAAGCCTTTGGATTTTAAATCCATTATCCAGCCCATTATTGTGTGTATCTCTGAGAAAATGTTGTTTTACTTAACTATTTCTGGCCTGGCTAGGTGACACAGTTGGTTGGAATGTCATCCTGTGCACCAAAAGGTTGCATGTTAGGGCCCTGGTTGGTGTGTGCATGGGAAGCAACTGATCAATGTTTCTCTCTCACTTTAATGTTTCTCTCCCTTTCTCTCTCCTTCTCCCTTCCTCCTTCTCTGTAAAAGTTAATAAGTATATCCCTAGGTGATTATTTAAAATGAAAAAATGGTGAAGATAAACTACTATGTCAATTGCCAAAGATGGCTCTCAGCTCAGTGTGTACACATTGCATTAGCCAGATAAAACTGTCTAAAAATTGGGGGTTATCAACTATATTAAATTGGAAAAAGAACAAAGTCAGAGATGGCTGATTAGGTATTCTACATACCTTCTTAATGTTCACCAGATGCCAAAAAATGTGAACACACTATAAATTATAAATGTCAACACTGTTACCTTATGGATCAATAACAGTCACATTGCTTTGATAGAGGTAATAATAGACATCTTTCAAATTTTCAGTTTACACAAAGTTCTAATGGATCTTCAGAATCAGCAACTGAAAGAGTTAAATGACTGGCTAACAAAAACAGAGGAGAGAACAAGGAAAATGGAAGAAGAGCCTCTTGGACCTGACCTTGAGGACCTAAAACGTCAAGTACAACAACATAAGGTTGGTATATGTTATGTTATTTCCTTTCTGTTGGGAAATGGGCTTCTGATGTGTGGGTGTATCAGACACACGCACACATTCATTCTCTCTCTCTCTCTCTCTCTCTCTCTCTCTCTCTCTCTATCTGGTAAAGAGATAGGAAAGAATTCAAGCTTCAATCAAGAAGAGGTTTAAAATAAGTTTTGCCTTATCCCTTTTAAAGTGGTTATTTTTCAGACATAACACAACCAGACTTTTTATATTGGAGAAGAAAATTCAAACATATTTCTGGAAGAGAACAATGAGGGCATATGATTTATTAAAGTTTTGATTTCCTGGCAGGGAGTCTCTGCAGGGATTACCTACAATGCAAATTTAAGTAATAAGACAAGATTTTTTAAAACATATTTTTACCTTCAATTTATAATATCTTACAACAGGCCAAGCTTGATGAAAAATGAATGCTTGTAACACTGATTTCCTATAAAACACAGCATCTATTAATTTTAATATTTCCAGCTTATCTTCCATCAGTTTACAATTATGCTGCCTGGTAGCCAGAAGGAATTGATTGTTTCTGTGACTAAGATTTCTATACGAATATTTCTGGTCTGAAATTTTGAGGGGGATTCATTCTAATAATCATTATAAAATTTGCTGACATCTCTCCTCAGGATCTATGGCTCTTTGAAGGAAGTGTATCTACTGTTTCACCTCAAATATCCTAGGTCTTCATCTCACCCACTTCATTCTCTCCTTTTTATCAGAGTTAGCTTCACAGTTCTTCTGTGCAGATAAAATATGCCTTTCTTTCTGAGTCCCACACTCCTTTCTCATTTAATGAGCTTTCAGTTTCAGTGACACTACTACTGTCCCCAAAGCTATTTCTTGGGCACAGAAGTTTAAGATCAAGCAGTTTCAGGAGATCTATAGCTATGGTGATCCCCATCCACTACCCCGCTAGGAAAAAAGCATCAACTGTATTTCAGTTTTCATTTAAAGTTGTCACTAGGAGAGGTTAACTTGTCACATAGATGTTAACTGAACATCTGATAAAGACGTGTGATCCAGCACTGTATCTGGAATTGGACAGCTTTCTCTGCATTCCCCCATAGTCTGTATCCACCCTCTTCCCCTTGGCCTTCACCAGCAGTTGTAGGTGGACAGTTTCTGTATACACCAGTGGCTTCTCTTGGAGGGCATTTGCTGGATGCGGGAGAGCTGCAGCCAGTTCAGGGGTGGAGCAGGAAATGGACTGACTGTTGCCAGAGCTGCTGTAGCAACCAGAGATGGGAGATGATGGATAAACATCCAGAATCCACACCAAGGTGCTTCTTGGGTCCCATCATCTCTCAGAGGTTTCCCAGCCAGAATGGGCCCCACATGCCCATCGGTGACCTGTCTCACACTTCCACCCTCTCATGATGCCTCCGGAGATTACTTCCCAGGTAGACCCTTTGTACCTAAGTCCTTGACTCAGCCTGTTTGGAGAAGAACTCAGCCTATGGCATCCTTCCCACCCTGAAGGCCAGAACACTATCTCAATTTTACCACTAACTAAATGTGCGATTTTCAGAAATTACTTAATCTCTCAGGTTCTCCACCTCTTCACTTTGGAAATAAAAGTGTGAGTCAATTGGTGTCCATTGTTCCTTACAACCTGGTTTTAGTGATTCCATGAGTTTCAGATCATGAGGCATTTCCAGAAAGGGCAAGGCCAAGGCCAGAGTCATGGAGTATTTGAGGGAAGGATGTTGGCACTGGCTGTGTGGCATCTGAGGAAGCCAGTAAGGACTCTGGAAGAGATGTAGCAGAATGTTAGGAGAACCAGAGTGGAAATGACTTAGGGAATCTACGAGGAAAGGTCTTAGCTTGAAACTCTTGAACAGACTATTAAGGTGAGACTGGCCACCCAGGGGCTTCAAATATGTCTATTACCTGAAATGATTTGTACTTTGGAAGATATGGAGTGAATGGAATGGAAAATATTTGACTAATATTGTCATAAAATTTGAATATACTCTATTACTTGTAAATTTGCCATTTCTGATGGGTATGAAATTGCTTTGAAGAGGATAACTTGAAACAAAAAGTAGTGGAATGATACGCAAGTTGGTTGTGTAATCTTGCACATCCAGGACTTATTCATGTAAGTGTGTAGAAGGAAGCAGAAGGAATTGGTTTAATCTTGCACATCCAGGACTTATTCATATAAGTGCGTAGAAGGAAGCAGAAGGAATTGGTTTGCTGGTTCAGAAAGTGAGGCCAACTTTTACCTGTTTAAACCCACTTCAGGATTGATGATTTTTAATAAAATTAAGACAAAGCAAAAACACAGCCAAGAGAAATCCTGAGAATTGATACTATTCTTTTTGTTACTTGAATTAATTGTGACAAGGAAAGTGATTTAATAATATCAAACAAATTATAAAGGAGTTAAGTTTATTTCAGTGTGAAATATATACATATATTTTTTTCTAAAAGTTCACACTACAAGGAGTGGCATTTTTGTTAGTCTTGCCATGCTTCATAAAACAGAAGATAAATCTTTCTTTGGGTAACTGAGTTCAGTCTAAAGCCTTATTTAAATAGTTGTCGATTCACTTTGCAGCTTTCATTCCCAAGAATTGTTACTGAATAGAAATAAGAAAATGCCTTCTTCTGACAGCAACATGCATCAGTAACTTTGGAATAGTCAAAAAGCTACCCCACTCTGCTGCATGACCATATTTCTCACCTAATGTAACATTTAGGTTTTTTAGTTCTGTATAGTTATTAAATCCTTACATCCTCATATTTTTCCCTAAGAGATAATGACAGCTGACAAAATTAAAGAAGACTACAGGTTTTTTTTTTTGTTTTTTTGTTTTGCCAGAAATTTAAATTCTGCTCAGATCAGAGGATTCACGTGGGTGCGCACACTCTCTCAAAATAAGAATGTTTGCAAATATCATAAGTATGCCATGAATATTGCAGATATGCTTCTCTGTGTTTTGCGATAAGATCCTCTGCTTTCTTCATTTCTACAGCATTTTATTACAAGGCAGGCTAGAAACTGAACCACTGTGAAATACCATGGAGATAAATCACTTTTACTGAATTTGCCAATTAGGCAAGGTAAAGCAATTAATCCTGTATTGGTAGTTCCTATTGAATCGAGCCAAACTGATAACTCTGGGCAACTGGAAACATTTCAATTTGCTGACAGGTTTGGAAGAGACCATTCATTCTTCATAGCTATTGCTTTGGGGAGAAAATTTAAAACTTGATTTTAGATATGAGTCACTCAAAAGTGATTCTCTGGGGAGTGAACAAATTGAGCCTCTTGTTTCCCTTGTGGAAGAACATGTCAGAAATAATTGGTTGGTTATTTCTGTCTTAAGAGACAGACTTTATTAGTAATGTTGATAAGGAATGAAAGGGTTTCCCTTGAAGTGACAATATTATTGAGTGAAAGTCTATTGTGGGCTTGAACATTCATTAATGGGAAAGAAGTTCGCTATTTTGGAGGGTATTTTAACGAAAAAGAAAATACTTAGCTGAGGACTCTTTTGTCTCATAGCACTGTCCAACTGAGATGAAGTTTAAAGCTTAGTGTACTAGCTATGTTTCCAATTCTGAGAGATTTAGATCTTTGTTGTTAACTCCATTAGCTTAATATAACATCAACAGAGTCCTTGCCATGTAGGTTGTTAGAATTTTTCAGATATAAATGGACATGTGCATTGTACTCTGACTTGAGTGGTCAGTCTATGGTAAGTACTGATAAATACAAATCACATTATCTCTCAGAAGTTCAGTTCCCTCTCCTTGCCCTGAAGCTTAGTTGATCTCAAACATTTGGTTTGCTAAGACTGAAATATCCTCTTCTGACATTTAAAATGATCTAGGTATTCATGTAACAGAGAAAAGTTTAGGTGTAATCCTGCTAAAGGATTCGACATTTTATTTAATTACTTTGCATTCTACCCCCTATCACTGAACAGTTATTAAAGCACGCTGGGCATGCTGAAGAATATAGGGACACACGATGTATGGAGTTTCTTCAGGTAGCACACATTCCAGCACATCCAGTAATGACACAGAAGACAAGGATCATTATACAAGGTAGAATTTGCAAATGGCTCAAGAAAGTGCTGAAAGCAGTGGTTCATATAGGCAAAGGAAATGAAGTGGGGAAATAGTAATATATCACTTGCTTAAGTCAAGTGTTACACTATGCTTAGTAGTAGAGGACTACAGCCTCATCATGGAGGGTCTTGAGCTCAAGACTCAGGAGTTTGGAGTTACTCTATGAGGAATAGGGAACCATCACTGATGACAAATTAAACTGAAAGAGTTGCAATTTAAGAATATTTTTCTTCCTGGCTGGTAGCACAGTGGATAAGGCACCGGCCTGCGAACCCAAAGGACGCAGGTTCGATTCCCCAGCCAGGGCACATAACAAGGTTGCAAACCAGGTCTCCAGTCAGGTCTGTGGCTGGAGGCAGGTGAAAAGCAACCATACATTGATATCTCTCTCCTTCTCTGCCTCTCTCCCTTCCCCTCCTTCTAAAAATAATGAAATAAAATCTTTAAAAAAAAAAATATTTTTCTTAATCTTTAGGGATATAAATCTTGTAAGATAAGTCAATACAGGTGAACAGGAAGCCAGGAAACATCACAGGGAGATATCTCAAAAAGTACATAGAGCCTGAAAGAAGGCAATACCCACCCAAATTTTTAATAGGCATAAGGCACATTTCAGAAATCAACATCAGAACCAGTAGGACTAGATTTAGGGAATGAGCAAAGAGCTTGAGATAATAGACTCTTGACACTGGGCAGTTTGGAGGATAAAGTTGGATTGAAAAAATAGGCAAAACTCTATATATGACAGATTCACATATTCAGTGGGGAAAAACTAAAAGTGTTTTCCTTAAGATCAGGAGGAACAAGATGAGGATGTCTACTTTCACCAATCTTACTCATCATAGTATTAGAAATCTTAGCTGTATTAATCTAAGACAAGAAGAAATAACAGGTATCCAAATTAGAAAGGCAGAAATGAAACTTTCATTTGAAGATGACATGATACTTTATATAGAGAACCCTAAAGCTTCAACAAAAAATTTACTAGAACTGATTAATAAACTTAGTAATGTAGTAGGATACAAAAGAAATATCCAAAAATTGGTTTCATTTATACACCAATAATGAACTATCAGAAAGGGAAATTAAGGAAACAACTCCATTCACAATTGCATAAAATATATATATATAGTGGAACTTTGGTTCTCAAACTTAATTTGTTCTGACAGATTATTCAAGAAGAGATTTCAAAATGTGAGTCATACTCATATGCATTCTCTCCTTTGTCACCTGACACATGTATGATTGATCATATAGGTATCATCATGAAAGGGTTCTTGGGTTAAGAACCAAAGTTTTGTTCGACGATTTGGTCAAGAACTGAATTGTTCAAGATGGAAGATGTTCAGGGACCAAGATTTGACTGTCCCCAGGAATAAATTTAACCATGATCTAAAAGACCTGTACTTGTAAAATCATAAGACACTGAAAGAAGAACTTGAAAAACATACAAATAAATGGAAGAATGTACTGTGTTCATGGATAAGAAGAATTAACATTACAGCAATCTATAGATTCAGTGCAATTCTGATCAAAACACCAATGATGTATTTCACAGAATTAGTCAAATCTAAAAATTTATGTGGAACCACAAAAGACCCTGAGTAGCTATAGTAGTCTTGAAAAAGAAGAACAAAATAGAAGGAATCATGCTATCTGGTATCAGTTTAGATACTACAAGGCCATAATCATTGAAACTGAATGGGGCTGGCATAAAAACAAACATATAGATCAATGGAACTGAATAGAAAGTTCAAAAATAAACTCCTGCCTATATGGACAATTAATATTTGACAAAGAGGGCACAAACATACAATGAGGTAAAGATAACCTATTCAATATATGATGTTGAAAAAATTGGACAGATATATGCCAAAAAATTGAAACTAGAACACCTTCTTATACCATGCACAAGAATAAACTCAAAATGGATTAAAGATTTAAATGTAAGACTGGAAACCATAAAACTTAGAAGAAAAGATAGGCGGTGAAGTCTCTGACATTTCTTGTACTAGTATATTTATATATGTTTTTATATATCTCCTGGGGTAAGGGACATAAAAGAAAAAAATAAACAAATGGGATTACATCCAAATAAAAAGTTTCCACACAGCAAAGGAAACCATCAACAAAATGAAAAGATAACCTACAGAATGAGAGAACATAGTTGACAATGATACATCTGATAAGAGGTTAACATTCAGAATTTATTTATAAGATATAACAACATCAAAAAACAAACAGTACAATTTAAAAATGGGCAAAGGATCTGAATAGATAGTTCTCCAAAGAGGACATACAGATATGGCTGATAGATCTAAGAAAAGATGCTCAATGTCTCTAATCATCAGAGAAACGCAAATCAAACCACACTAGGATATAACTTCATGCCTGTCAGAATGGTGATCATCAATCAGTAAATGGCAAGTTTGATGAGGATGTGGAGAAAAGGGAACGTTCATGCCTTATTGGTGGGAATGCAGACTGGTACAGTCCCTATGGGAGACTGTGGAGGTTCCTCAAAAAATTAAAAATGCAACTGCCTGATGACCTAGCAGTTCCACTTCTGGGTATATTCTGAGGGAACCCAGAACACTAATTCAAAGGAATATATGAACCCCATGTTCATTGCAGATTTATTTACAATAGTGAAGCTATGATAGCAACCCAAGTGCCCTATCCATAGACAAATGGATAAAAAAAGTGGTGGTACATATATACAACAGAATATTGCTCAGCTGTAAAAAAAAAAAGAAAAGAAAAAGAAACCTCACTATTTGCTATAGGATGGATGGATTAAGAGGGTATTATTGTAAGTGAAATAAGTCAGAGAAAGACAAATACCATATGATTTCACTTCATGTGGAATCTAAAGAACAATATAAATGAACCAACAAAACAAACAGAGTCATAGATACTGAGAACAGGCTGATGGTTGCCAGAGGGGAGGGTTTTGGGAACTGGGTGATAAAGAGAAGGAATTGCAAAGTACAGATTGTAGTTACAGAACAGTCGTGAGGATGTAAAGTACAGTGTAGGGAACACAGTCAATAATATTGCAATAACTATGTATGGGGCCAGGTGGGTACTGGAAATGTGCGGGGAACACTTTGTAAAGTATATGACTAACCACAATGCTGTACACCTGAAACTAATATAAAATAATACTGAATACAAACCGTAATTGAAAAATAAAATAAAAAATCGGCAAAAGTAAGAGAAATGCAAAAATTGAGGGGAGGATGAATAATATGGAAAGCTTAATATTGCCATCGAATCAAGTAGTGCATTTAGTGACTTGTAAGCTCTCTTCCATCTTTAGCAATTAAAAGGACATGCTGTTAGTTATTACTGCCTAAGAAATTCCATTTTATTTCCCCTCCTTTGCTACCATAAGTGCTCAAATAATGTTTAATGGTTATGGTAGGAAGGATACATGCTTTAATTTGAAAAGGTATTTTGCCAGTGAACCAGATAGACTTCTGTGTTTCCCCCAGTGCCTAGTAGAGTACATAGCATATAATTGCTGCTTAGTAAATGCTTCTCTTGGGAGGACCAGATCCTTTAAATAATTCCAACAAGTTCTGTAATTCACAAAGGCTTCATCATTGCTACCTTTTTGACATAGACAGAAATCTGACCATTAAAATAAACAATAAAAATGTCTTGAGTAGGGACAAGGAAACAACTCATACAGATGAAGAAGGAAGGCAGCCATCCACAAAGCAAGTTACATGGAGATGTTATCTCCGGTGCCCTCTCACGATCGCTCCCTTTTGTTTACTTCTACCTGGTTTCATTCCCTATTCAAATATCATGGTTGGAAGCCTGGCATCTTTATAAATGTCACAGAAGATGCCAGAAATAGTCACGCTTAAGTATATCCATGGAAATCAAGCTTGTTAGCCTTGATTATGCAGGATGGGAAAACCATTTGATGTAATCATATCCTTAGCTGGCTAGCTATCCCAGGATGGTGAGTTCATGAGGAAGATGTGTAGAGTGGACCAGCTAGAAAAACTATACAGTCTGTACTGAAAAGACTTCATCTTTTGAAGTTGTCTATAGAATCCAGGCCTTGTGAATTTGATTGAACTTTCTATAAACTGTAGGGACTCCTTTTATCCTCTGGCTTCAGTACTAGGCTCATTCAAGTTTTGTTGGTCCTTCTAAGTTGGGCTTACAACGTAACCTTTCTTTACAGATTTTTATTAAGACATGAGAGAAAAGGGCTAGAGATGTTGTTCTATTTATGTGGGTTCCATATGGACTCTACTTGACCTTTAAGGGGCAAGGAATGGGAATCGTGGGAGAAAACTATGCACTCTCAAGTGGGAGAAGACCACATGATCATATCAGTTAACAACTATGACAGGTAGATTCCAAGAGAGAATAACCAGATAGGAAAGATTCATGACAGGAAAGTCAAAAACAGTAGTATCCAAAGAAACTTGCACCTGCTGCTGATGTCCAAAAACTCATATTAAGCACTCTTTCATGACTGAGCATTTGTCACTAAGACTATCTCAAGTAAACATCATATTCCAAAAGCTATTTCTCATGAAGAGACACTCAACATTGCTTTTGTGCAAAGCTCAGTAATAACGTATAGTAGGACTTAACTATTGAGTGTACGTGTAAGTCTTTAAAATGTAATATATGCATATCTCAGAAGCTTGTGGGTTTGGTTCCAGACCAATGCCATGAAGTATCTCAAAATGAATTGTAATATTTTTTGCTGGTGAAGGGTGTTACCTTTAATTTGTAAAAAAACATAGTCTGTGAAGCACAATGAAGTGTGGTATTCAGAAAAACAAAACCAAATAAAATGATACGCTGGTAGATTGAAGTCAACTATCACCAGGGGATAAAGCCTGTAACTCAACTGGGCACACACACACATATATATATATATATATACATACATGTAAACTTACACTTTAATTTTCTGCTCATGTGCCTTCCCATGTGGAGTTAACAAAGCAGATGTCTCTGAACCTTGTGCCAATATGAACTATATTAATCTCTTATACGAGAGGCAGTCTGTTACAGACTCTGGAGCCAGAATGCCTAGGTTCAAAACACAGCTCCTTAATTTCAAAAGTTATTTAACTATGCAGTGCCTCAGTTTCTCCTGGTATAAAATCAGGATGATGATGATGATGATGCCTATCTTATAGGGTAGATAAAAATATTTAGTACACAATTACATAAAAAGCACTTAGAAATTTGAGCCCTGGCTGGTGGCTCAATGGCTAAGGTGCCAGCCTACAAACCCAAAGGTTGCTGGTTCAGTTCCCAGCCAGGGCAACACAATCAGGTTGCCAAGGCAGGTCTCCCGCCAGGTCTGTAGCTGGAGGCAGGTGAAAGGCAACCATACATTGATGACTCTCTTCCTCTCTGCCTCTCTCCCTTCCCCTCTCTCTAAAAATAATAAAACATTTTAAAAATATATATATCTGCCACCCAGAGGTATCTGAGTGATGTTAACGGTTGTTATTGTGTAACACATGACTCTCATCTTAATGAAATTGCTTTCTGTGGTAATAATGTTCTTTTGACATAAGTGGCAAGTTAATGTCAGAAGGAAATTCACACTTACATAATGTATATAGTGGAATACGCATGAGACTCAGTTTAAATTTTTTAAAACAATTGAGACACCTCATTTTCTATTAATATACCGTAAACAAGTCATAAAGTCGAGGTGAAAGTTTGCTTACTAGATGATGCCACTGATTAAATAATGATGATAAAAATAATCATAATGAAATTCATATCCATGTTCTTCTTGAACAAAATCAAGCAACCCCAGCTAACAGATTACTAATTAGCTAATTAGAAATTACTGAGTACTAATTCAGTACTATTGCTTGAAACATTGCTGCCTTGTATGAAAGTACATCAGTGCACCTACTAAAATATAAATGTACCCAAGTGCCTTCCATCTTAGAGACACCATCTTTATGTTTTATACTTAATTGCTGCTGTAATGCTCCTTTCTTAGAATTTTTTGGCCACTGGGGAGGGTAAAAAGAGGAAAAGCAAAGTACCCCATTTCTCACCGAGTCAGTTGCATGTAAAGTATTTCTGTTTTTCTGAACCAATAGCAATTAATTTCAGTTCCCTTGAATTGATAATACAATATTAATAATGTAAATGAATTATTCAAGTAGGTAGACATATTAGAATGCACTTTCAGGGGAAACACTTAACAAGAAAGCTACAACAGATAAGATACTGTGAATTTGAAGAAAATAATTTTTCTTGAAAAATGTATTCCTGCAACTTACATAACAAAATACATGGCCATACTTGCAATCTCATGTTAAAAATAAGGATTAATATGGCACTATGTCTTTTTCTAAAGAATATGACATTGTTAACTATAGTCTGCTATCATTTTATGTTTCATAGTTCTGTTGTGAACAGAATAACTTATTGGTATAACTGGTAAAACCTCATATTTAATGAAACTGCATATTTCAGAGGTAATTTATATTGGATAATATTTTATATTCCTTTAACAAAGATCTGGGTTATAGCTATTGAGAATGAGAAAACTTCTAAATCAGATAGTTTTACACAGTGTTCTGTATTTTCATCACATTGAGAATATTTAGTAATTGAAAGATATAGAATATGATTATCAAAGGCACTGAAAATAAGTACTGATTTCTAGAGGGGTTATTTCCATGTATCTCAGTGTAAGAATGAAATAGCATGGTGATGATGTCAGAAATAAAAGAAAATAAGCATTTTCTCATCACCTACCAACTCTACTAAACACCGTGCTGGAAGATTCCAATATATTATCTCATTTTACTTGAGAACTAAACCTGTCCTGTAGGGATTATAATTCCTAATTGTAGATAAAGAAATTCAGAGAAGCTGAGTTGCCTAAGGTAACTTAAATAGTCATTGACAGACTTAGGCTTTTAGCTTGACCTGTCAGCTTTGAATCCAGACTCTTTCCCTCATTTTATAGTTTCCAGTGAAGCTTGACTCTAGAAGTTACAACAGATGTAGAGAGTGGCAAAGAGTCTATGGAAACATTGCACATGGTTTCCCTGGCTGGGAGTATCTAGACAGACCTGACAGAGGACTGAAGGCATGTCTTCAACCTCAGAGTCAGCAGTGGGGAAAGAGCTCATACAGGTGGTGGTTGTGTATGGAATGCTGAGAAGAGAAATTCTTAAGGAAATGGTCTTGAAGCATTTATCCGGTAGTACTTTATTTAAAATCAGGGAATAAAAGAGACTAGAAGGGGAACCCAGAAGGAAACACACTTATGATGAGAGTGACAGTAATGTTTGAGTAGGAGGAGGGTCAGTACCATTGAATATGTATACTATACATACTCTATATACTATGAGTCAATCACTGTGTAGGACTTTCTGCACAGGACCTGAAACCCTCCATTCCAACCCTCTCTCTCAGTGAACCTGTTGTTTTCCAACAATTATCGTCAGGCTAAAGGTGTTCTGTAATTATTTATTACATTTTCATGGTGTTTACCTTAACTTCTCATTTTGATGGTGTGACTACACCTGGGCTATAATGGATGGACACGTGCCTACAAGCATGGGGTGTAGAGGTAGGAGAGCTGAGGTCTATTATTTTGTGGTGAGGGCCTGCCTCCACTCCATGAAATAGCTCCTCTGAAAATTCTGTTTTTAGCAATGCCTGATACCTCTAGATCAGTTCCTTTGAAGCTTCTGTTTTTACTATCATGTCATTAAGTTGGAAGTTAAAGTCTTATTTAAAGAATTAAAATTCATTATATATATATATATATATATATATATATATATATATATATATTTCGACAAATATATATATTGAGATCTGAAAACTTTGCTGTAACTTAAGGCCTCCTTGTCCTGGATTCCCCAAACCACATTCCTTTCTTGAACGAACACTGCCGAGTACAGGACAGTGGGTTACATGATTTAGATGCCGGTGAATTAGGTGAATATTGGCTTCTTGCAGTATGGTTTCAAGTCTTTGTTCTGAATGTGCCTCAATATGAGTTTTTAGAACTAACTAGCTGTTAATATTTATTGAGTTCGTACTATATGCAGGCCAAGTGCTAACCAGTTATAGCTTTTTCAGTCTTCCTAACCACCTGAAGAAATAGGTACTTGTACTACCCCAGTTTTGAAGATCAGGAAGCTCAGGCTTGGTGTTCTCAAGGTCATGTAGCTGGTTTGCAGTGCACGCAGGTATCAAACCCAAGAACTGTGATTGGAGACCCATGTTTAAATGTGGACATATATTTGTCAGCCTTGCCATCCATACTATGATCTTTCCTACTTATATCCTGAAAGGTATAGGGGTGCGTTGTCAACTCTGTCTTAAAACAACCTTTCATATCTATTGAGCCCCACTTCCTGTGATTGGAAAGCATTAGGCACTTTTAAAATCTTTCAAATGTCTTCCCCGAAATGGTCTTTAGGGCCCCCCACTTTCGGTAGGTTAGGATTTGGGAAAAAATGAACATTTATTGAAAAAAGATTAAAAACAATAGGTTCTGATATAAAGACTAAAAACTATGAAACCACATTGAAATAGGTATCAAAATAAAAGCTCTTCTAGGAGCACTTGTTGAGGAAGCTTTACTTAAAATATTCAGCAAATGTGCAACAAAAGTACATATTGTAAATAGACCTTCATGGGGAACGAGACAATACTGTGATCAGCGAGGCTTAGTAAAAGTGAATATTGAACTGACAATAAAATGGCAAGTCATTTTCAGATCATCTCATTCAGTGATGAAGTGGGTAGGGAGCCTGGCCTACCTAGGCCATGCAGAGGTGATGGCAAGAAGGAGGTAAGAATGGCCATAAGAGAAGAGGTGAAGCAAAGGATCGATTGCCTACCTCCCCACCATTTCCTAAGAAATCGTGAAACTTTCTGGTTTAGCCAGGATTCCTCTTTTATTTGAAAGTAAAACCAGCCCACATCCAGATGTATTGCATTAGCTAATTGTTTGGAAATATCTAGGAGTTTTCTTTTGTTCTGAGATGTATTTTCCAAGATACTACTTTCCTAGATGTTAGATTTGTCCCATGTTCCCAGAAATGCTTCTGGTTTCTTAAGACTTTTTGTAAATTTAATATTTGATACATTTGTACTAACTAACTAGTCTTTGCTTTTGTGTACGTTTATTGGACTAAGTTCAATTACTTAAACTTAATATTTTCTTAAACAACATTGTAGCCTTAGAATGCACGTAGAACCCATGATTGTGTTGTTTCTAGGTTGTGTGTGTGTGCGTGTGGGTGTGTGTGTGTGTAGGTAGGACCTGCAAGTGTTGGCCATTTCCTGTCAGTTAATCATTGAAGTAGAAGGAATAAAAAAATAAACTATGCTCCCGGGCAACCACTGCCCTTTCTATTCCATATTGCTGAGCATATACTGCAGTCAAAGCAAATATTGTAAGAGCTTATAGGAGACCCAACCTTATTTGTGTTTTTTTACTATACCCTTCTATTAATTGTTGCTATTTACTTCTTCAAAACATTGAATTTAGTAATTGCCTAGCCTTACACATTAACGTGCTCTTATTTTTCAGGCTTTATTTCCCATGTGGGGTAAAAAACTTATAGTATCAGAGTGTAAGTCTGAAATAAACACTGAGAGACTCTGTCCACTGGTTGTCTTAAGGCAGTTCTTAAAACTCAACTTGACATGGGTCATAACAAGAAGAATTCAATGCCACTGATGACATTTGAAGTAACTAGAAGGAAAGTCATATTTAAATTGTAAAATTGTGAACATACACTAAGAGAATCACACATTTGGTCAGATACTTTTTCTAGAGGAGAATTAATGAAAATAGAAGTATTTACAGAGGTATAACAAAATCTGAGTTTGTCATATCAAAGCGATTTTGATGTTAAATTTCACTTTTGGCCTTTTTTCTTGTCATAAGGGAAAAAAAAGATTGTTGACATTAGAGAACAGACATTGCTGACATTTAGGTCTATCTAATAATGGTATACGTAGAAATTTAATTAGGAGCATGCCAGACTTTTAATAAATAATGGCAAGATGCACATAATAAAATACCTAGTATGTATGTATATGTGTAAAAAATGTATAAGATTTTAATAAAGAAAAAAATTTAACATATTACAGCATTTTGAATATGTTGTCTGATATGCAAAAAAGTTAGCATACTTCTCAGGGGATGCATCTATATTTGGAATAATTTGGCTCATGGTTCAGGCTCAATTAGCACATCAACTGCAAATTTACATTGTATAAATCTAGCTAAGAGAACTTCTAAGCCATAAAAATTAAATATTTAATTAAAATTAATTTTAAAATGATTTTATAAAACTTTAATATAGTTTAAAAATTAGTAGTCTTGAGAATTCATATTTTCTCAAGGAAGGAAGCAGGGGGGTAGACTTTGTACTAGATCATGGCCCTTATTTATGGATCTATAAGTTGGTAGAAAAATATAACTTTCAAACTCACTTTTTTGTGTGTGGCACTTTTGCTACTTATAAGAATAAGCCTTTTGTAAAAATGAACTCTGGACATTGGATAATTTATAGTGCTTTGTCTTTTGCTGATATGGGGGGATTAGCTATTACTATGATATTCATTAATATTTACCTCCATAGTTATGGTCTGAGAAAATGGGAAATAATAAAATGTTGTGGCTTTGTCTTGCAACTGTTAGGTATGTTCAGAAAGGTCAGCTTAATCGTTTTTTATTTTATCTCTGATTAGGAGCCAAAGATATAATTTGAAAAAGTCGAAGAGAAAAGAGATACTAGGAATGGAGTTCATGGTAATCTATCTCAGTGCTACGCACTCTTTACAATATTCAGCCACTGTGGAGAGATTTTCCCTCTACTCAGCATAAGTCCAAGTAGTTCTTGTGTTTGATTTTAGAGCTATCAACCAGCTTTTGTGGTACTTTTGCGCTGCTGCAAAGGCATAGTATGTCAGCCCTTGATCAGTATGGCAAGAATGTAATTTCTGATTATAAAACACATAGATAAGCAAAACAAAACTAGAAATCCAAGGACTTGAGAAAATTAATAATACACATTGCATTAAAAAGACTCAACCTGAGTGTGAAAAGAAGCATTTCATGGCTCAAACAATGCTCCAGCTCCTTTACTAACATATATTAAAATAGTAAAAGAACAATTTACACATAAAAATCATTGAACAGTACAGCATTATTTTATAGTTGCTTTAATATATGTAATTATATATACTCACTCTCATACTTGGGCGATAGGAAGAAAGAATTAGTCAAATTAAAGAAACCAACTTATGCTATATTGGCTACCAAAATATTATTGTATTTATAGTTTTTAAAGTTCCTGCCTCACACATTTGAAATGTTCCCAGTCCTGGCTTATATAACTCAGAAAACCTCAGATTTAACATGACTTTCAAGGACAACTCTGAATGTTAATGTTGCCATTTTTGGCCTCAGAGCAGAAAGAGTTTTATTATCCAGTGTAAGCTCTGGAGTGTCAAAGGCATGAGAGACAGTATAGACTCCATGCACAAAACAGATGCATAGTCATTTTATTCTAAATTACTTCACTTGAAAACAGAATGTGAAAATCTAGAGAGAGGAGGTAAAAGTAAGTGGTTTTATAGTGCTCTGGGCTGCTTCGACTTGAAGAATAAAAGTCCTAGGATAAAAAGCCTCATGCGTTTGAGTCTGTGATGCAGCTAATCCTGATAACTTCCCTGATAGCCGCCATAGGATTTGGATGACTAAGCTAGATCAACAGATGCCAGGCTCCATTGTTTCATGAATAGGGGCTGCAGGTTTTCCAGAGAGTAGCAGGCATTGTCCCAAACTGGCTTCTGCATTATATTATATTATATAATAAAATATTTTAGGAAGCCAAATCAATGACTAGAAGTTTTGCATACTCATTCAGGGATTTCCCAGTGATAATCAGTGTATCATGATAGCGTCATGGGGAAACTGGACCTGCACACAGGAAGTGTAGGTTCTAAAGCAACCTGGTCTGTTTACTTCTCTGTTTACCCTTTATTCATTCCTCCCTTTGCCCCTGTTTATCTTTACCATGATTTTTACAAGCTTGGAGTACTGGTATGTGGTATTTGGTAGTGTAATTGTGATTACACTTAAAAGAAAGCCAACCCCTCCTATTGTGGTGGAGTCTTTATGTGACCAGGAATGGACAAATTCATCTGTGTGTATTACTCTCACCAACATTTATTGATCTTCAGTTGCTTGGAATATATAGTGTAAAGGACAGAGAAAGTCTCTGTTCCAGTGGATTTTATATTCCAGTAATTATAGATAAGCAACAAATGACTAAACTGATACATAAGAAAATCTTTTGTTAAGAATTGATAGGGCCCAGGCTGGTGACTCAGTGGAATGGTACCGGCCTGTGAACCCAAAGGTCGCTGGTTCGATTCCCAGCCAGGGCACATAACCAGGTTGCCAGCCAGGTCTCCAGCCAGGTCCGTAACTGGAGGCAGGTGAAAGGCAGTCATACATTGATGCAAGAGGCAACCACATATTGATGTTTTCTCTTCCTTTCTTTTTCCTTCTCTTCCCTTCTCTCAACAAGTAAATAAATAAAATCTTTTAAAAATTTGATTGAAGAAGGGAGTAACTAAGGAGCAGATTTAGAGAGCATCCCTGGGAAAGTGGCACTTGAGGGATGAAGCAAAGAAAACAAACCTTACAGACAAACACAACAGCATGGTGATTACCACAAGGGAAGGGGTGGAGGAGGCAGAAGAGGCTAAAGAGGGATAAATGGTGATGAAAGGAGATTTGACTTGGGGTGGTGAGCACCAAAAAATAAATAAACTGAGTCCTGAATGAGAAAGAGAGATTATTTAAAGATATGGAGGAAGAACAATTCCAACAAGATAATAGATTGGTACATTAGTGGAAGAGAGAGAGAAGACAAGGGTGGCCGAAACAGTGTCAGTGAGTAGGAACAATGGGCCCTGCTAGGCTGGAGAGGTAGGCAGGTGCTAGATCACAAATGGATTTCAGGTAAAGAATTGGGATTTTCCCTCTTAGCATAATGGAAATCCATGGGTGTTTCTGCAGAGGAGTGACATTTGATTTATAGTTGAGCAGAGGGGAAGGACCCAGCAAAGGAGTTCAAAAGCAGTACTTAGTGAGGTGGGCGGATAATGGAAGCTCAGGAGAAGAGGATGACAAGGATGAATGAGTGGTTAATTAGGTTAGTAATTGAAATGTCAAGTAAGATGCAATAAAAACAAATGGCTGGTCAACTTGGGAACCTGGAGGTAGATGGCAAGCTTTATAAGAGATGTTTCCATGGGATCTGGGCAAAGGAAATAGTACGGTGAGGAAGTGGAAAGAATAACTTTAAAAGGCCCAAAATATTTTCGGTGAAGAGGAGAACAGGTATTAGGAGAGCAGCAAGGAGGGTTTGTTGGTTAAAGAGAAATTGTTTTGTTTGGGATGGTAATGGAGAACTTCATTAAGGATGGAGACATTACAAGTGCTAGAGGCAGCCTGTAATTTTAGGAGAAAAGTCCTTGAACAGTGAGAGGAGGTGGGGTAAGAGGCAGACCATCCCACCACACCTTTCTGACCGGAAGTTCTCTCTGGACTTCCAAGGTCAATTGCTGGTAGAAATGTGCAGTTTACTGAGCATCATAGTTGAAAATGTGCTTAGAATGGTTCTGGTTTGAAAAAACTTACCTTTTGGTCCACATGCCATGCTTTTGGAGGCTTGCGTGGTGATCTGACAAAACTCAGAGACCTAAAGTAACCGCATAGAGGGCCCGAAATGAAAACTTGGTAACTAAAAATAGTTTATGGAAGGTAACCAGGTCCTACACTAGAATCTTCCCTCACAAAAGTCAATTTTGCCTTGGCTGGTGGCACAGTGGCTAAGGCTCTGGCCTGCAAACCCAAAGGTCGCTGGTTTGATTCCCAGCCAGGGCATGTAACCAGGTTGCAAGCCAGGTCTCCAGCCAGGTCTGTAGCTGGAGGCAGGTGAAAAACAACCATACATGGATGTTTCTCTCCCTCTCTGTCTCCCTCCCTTCCCCTCTCTCTAAAAATTATGACTAAAATCTTTAAGGAAAAAAGTAAATCTTTCCCCCAGTGGAGCCTGTGTATTATTATTATTATTATTTTTTTGCATGTGTGATAATGCACCTTTGGAATGTCTGGTAACCTCCTTTTTCCAAACCCTTGGGGCACAGCCACCACACCATAGCAGACCACAGATCCATTCATTGTTATTATCATCATGTTAATTGTTGTACCCATCTGAGTGAAAGAAGTATGTGTTTATCATTTTGACTTTTTATCCAATCCCAGAGGTCGGCCCCACCCCCACCCTCACCTGTGCCTTCTCTTGGCTCTCCCTATTTATTCTATCACCAATGGATTTCATGTCACCCACTTCCGTTGTCTTTTTTTATTGTAAGTCCTAAAATCAGCTGCAAAACCACCATTTTCCAGAGGATTTTCTCAGTCCGTTGAGGTTTTGCTTTCTGGCAATTTTTCTGTTTGGCTCAAAGAAACTCATAAAAATTCTAAAAAAACAAAACAAAAAAAATTACTCAAAATATGGCAGAAGTAAATCACATTATTTGGGGAGAATTTTTAATTTTTCTTTAAACATTTATCTTTCAGGTGCTTCAAGAAGACCTAGAACAGGAACAAGTCAGGGTCAATTCCCTCACGCACATGGTGGTGGTAGTGGATGAATCCGGTGGAGACCGTGCAACCGCTGCTTTGGAAGAACAGCTGAAGGTCAGCGGATTTTCTTTCATACACTAACTATGCCATTTGGAAGATAATTAGTAATTTTATAATGTTACTTGCACATTACAGGTATTTACAGTGCAGTATATTGACTTAAAGTAATTCAGATATGGTCCTATTTGTATGTAGTTACCTTTCAATAACTATACAGTTTGGTCACACTAACTTCCTGACATTTGGGGTAATACATAAATGCAGATATTTTGTTTTATTATAGCTGAATAAAATATGTTAGAGAATTGGTCAGGGGAATATTATCTGTGCTTGCTTTAAACCTACAGTCTAAGGAGGACAAAGGTAAAAATACACACACACACACACACACACACAAAGCATCACGTTCACTCTTCACTCAAACAACAGTAAATTGAACAGCTTCAGTAAGCCTTCAGGTGTAGTTTGGATGAGGGCATAGCAAGATGTTCAAGTCACGGAAGTTTTGGAGCAGATACTTAGCCCTTCGTGTCCTTGTTTAGTCAGAAACATAGTAACTGTGTGCTTGGATACATCACCCATACATATAAACAAAAGAGAATGAGGATACTGTCATGTTTTTAATCTTTTCTTCCTAACTGGGAATAAGAAAGTTTTACCATAAAAGGTTAAAACAATTTTAGCCCTGGCTGGTAGCACAGTGGATTGGTGCCGATCTGCAAACCCAAAAGTCACTGGTTTGATTCCCAGCCAGGGCATACAACCAGGTTGCAAGCCAGGTCTCCAGCTAGGCCCATAAGCTGGAGGCAGGTGAAAGGCATTCATACATTGATGCTTCTCCCCCCTCTGCCTCTCTCCCTTCCTCTCTCTCTGGAAATAATAAATAAAAAATATATTTTTTAAAGTTAAAACAGTTTTAACAAAGAATATATGCATATACAAAAGCATCAAGAATATGGGAAAATGCAAGTTGTTCCGAATGTGTTATGTGTGTTCACCTATATACACAACTAGAGATTACATTTGAGATGTTCATTGTACCCACCATATGCCTGCCTTTCCTTTGGATAGTTAAGGACCAGTAGCCTGACACATCTAAGGATCCAAACAATGAGGGTTTAAATAGTTTTATGGCTGAAGGTTGTTCTAAACATAGTTTCTTGTACCTAATTTATAACTCAGTTTGTTAAAGCCTTATCTCTGTTTTGTTCTTTTATTGTGTGAATTGTGTGTTTTTTTAATCCTAGTGAAATGTCATTTCCTCAGATTACTTCTTTATAGACTGCCAGTCTCCAATAATAGTGTCTCACTTGCCATTTCTAAACGACAAAGAGAAAACTCTTAAACTCCTACAACTGAACATTTAATACATGTATACTAGTGACCCATGGTAACTGCTCCTGTTTCAGTGACATTGTAGGGATTACAGATCTAACAAAGGCTTAAGACATCTGGCATTATAATGCATCATTGAATGTATAATCAAGTATATGGTACACACACACACACACACACTCATGACCAGCTAAAAGGCTAGTGACAAATCACTGCTATACCCATTTTAAGGAATTCTGTATTTCTGATACAGTAGTATTGTAACTAATTATGGACGGTAAAAATATAATATTCATTGTTTCTCAGAAGCGTCCAGAAAAGATAAAAGAAGGCTGGGGACAGAGGTTGGAAGAGGGATTGACTAAAAAAAAATAAGGTAGAAACTTTTCTAAGTGATGGAGTGTGAGTATTTCTGGTTAAAATAATAACTGGAAAACATCCATTCTGGCATCTCCAGACCCAAGGTGACACTAGGGAGCTAGGCCACCTGGGAAACAGCCCATAGAACTGACAGATGGTGACTAGGTTAGATGTTAGGTTAGGGTCAGTTAAGAGTGGAGGTCCTAAAGTCTTCTGTATTTTATCCTGCTTCCTTTTATTTTTCACATTGTATTCTGTTTTTGCACCCAGAAATGTCTAGTGAAATTGCTTTGCATGTGGTGGCTGCCCTTCACACAAACCGAGTCTCCTGTCCTTGATTGTCCGCCTAGTGCCTTGCAGCCTCCTCCTTCCTCTTTGGATGCCCTTCTTTCTATCTCTGTAGCCCCCACTGTCACTGCACTTTGAGATACTCTAGAGCAGGCTATGCAAGGGCAGAGTTAGAAGAAATTAAGCTCTGAGAAAGTCCCTTCTATAGCTTCTCTTTCTTCTCTTGTGCCAGTTTCCTCAGTCCCTGAGGAATCCTTGATTGAATTTGCTGCCTTATCTAACCATTGGTTGGAGTAGCCCTGGAATGCGGGGCTCTTATTTGCCTTTGAAATTGGGATGATTCTTTCTTGGATTCTTTGCAAATGAACCTGATCCTGTGTTCCCTAATTTAATTTTTAAAAGTGTAGGGAAGAGGAAGTTGGTAAAGACAAGGAAGAGAGAGGGAATAATAAAGGATAAAAAAACCAACAGATAAACTGATACATTACAGAAGCCACTTGATCCACAACACAAGTATCCTCTGCATGTGATTAAAATTCCCTGCATATGTCAGAGATCATGAAAGATCATTCCCAGAGGGATTCTGTTAAAAGCAATGGGAAGTGTTTTGCAAAGAGAGATAGGTCTATGAACTTCATACAAGGGTGAAAAAACTGGTAAGGAGCTGACAAGAATCTTTGAGGGCTTTTAATGAGAGTCAGGGATGGTCACCCAGAGCTGTTCCCCAAAGTCTGATAGTGTTGCATGATCATCCCACAACTTACTTGTCCACCACAGGCTCCAGTGTTACCATCACAATGCCTTAATCCCGTTTTGCTTGAGGGAGCTGAAGTTCCACCCACAGCCTCAGAATGAATACCCGGTGGCCTTCAGTTCAGAGATGCAGGTGCGGGGATTTAGGAAAGGGAGGCCTTGATTTTGTATGTTAGAGGAATGTGTTCTTGACCATCTTGAGTTAGAATTCTAAAAATCACTCCCCATAGAATATCTTTACACATGTTGACTTAGTTCTCTGAACTCTAACTTAGATGTTCTCTAACATTGAATGACATTTAGAAGCCTTCATTTTACAAGGTTGGAAGGAAAACAAAGTTAGGTCAGAACATGCTTAGGAAGTCAGTATGGCTTTAGGAAGGATAATATTCTGAAAAGTGCAGTCTATTATAAATTAATTTGAGTCTCTCAGTAGTTCATCTTGTCCCTCAGCATTATCACCACTGGTTAGAAACTTGTCCTTAACTTTAGAAACTTCTAGGATGTCAGTAGACAGAGTCTCATTTGTAAGCACTGATGCCAATAGTTTTATTGATGAATAGTGTGGCTACATCACTGAGATTGGTAATGTACATAGAGTCTTCAGCCCTCTCTTCCTGTGCATTCTGCATTCCACTTTTCATTTCCTCGATGGGTACTTGTTACATTGTTTCTGTGTCCTAGGGATTGTGCTGTGGGACAAGTAAAACAGTGAGCAACAAGGGCCTTGTCACTTCTTTCCCGGGGTAGGCATGAGTGATCCACGAGCTGACTGCTTTCCTTGGAACCTGGAAGCAATGGTAGCCACTTCCCTGGCTTCCTCTTTGAAATCAAATGTTGACTCCTTGTCATCTGTGGTGGGCTTGGTGACCACTCTCTTAGTACTGGCCATCAAGCAGAAGAAATAGGCCTCAATCAGATATTCACAAAAATGAACAAATACTTAGGAACAGGTACCGTTTATTTCTATGAAGGAAAGGAACAAGGTTTTGTGACAACAAATTAATCTGATTTACATTGAAATTTGAACGTATGAAATGATTCCCTAGGAAAGCAAAGTTTAAGTGAGGACCTGAAGGCAGCATTGGAGAAGGCTGTATAAAGTGTGTGCAAAGGGGATTGGTGGCAGTGGGGACGATTTCTTGGAAGGAGAATTAGTATGTCAAGTGAGCATGTTACCCTCAAGGGGTTGAAAAAGGGCCACTTTAGCTATAACACTGAGTTCAGACCAATGGTGCTGGATGGAGACTTGGCAGGTCAATCGGTGCTCACATAAGAATTAGGATTAGGGTGTGATACTAAAGTCCACTGTAATCCATTGGGTCAAAAGCCGTGCATTGAGAAGCAGATTTCTGCTAGGTTGACAGCTAGGGCAACAGTGATTAAGTGGAGGTGGGGGGCTGGCAACAGTCATGGATCCTGCCCTCCTGGACCTGTACTCACCCAATGCGACCAAATGCAAAATTGCAGCCATGATGAGTTCAGTGTGACAAAAATATAATTTGCTAGACGACCTATCTTGCTCTACAAGGTCAGGAAAATGGAGGCTAATTAGGCAACACTAAAGAGCAGCAAAGTGTTCTGGTCTGAAGAACAATATTTATTTATTCATTTGAGAAATACATATTGAGGGCCTCCTAGGGGCCAGCCAAAAGTCTAAGCTTTGAGGTTAAGTATGGACAAAACATAAATCGTTCCTCCATGAAGCTTACATTCTAAGTGTGCATCATAATGGAACAAGTTTTATGCTGCGAGAAAGGTGAGAGCTGCAGGGAAAATTAGACTAGGGCAGGGAGCAGTTTTACATGAGGTGGTCACAGGCAGCTTTACTGAGAAGGTGGCATGTGAGCAAAACCTAAACAAAGCACGGGAGCTGTTTTGCACCAACGCAGGTCCTATGGGGCCTTCTACATTTGCAGCATTGGAAACCAGGCAATAAATGGAGCTTAGGGAAAGCCTTTTTTTCTAAGGAGATAGCTGTTCTAGTAAGAAAGAATTGGAAACATGCTCAGGCCCATAGATGATAAGAGATGCTCTAACAAAAGCCTCTCCCAGAGAAAAGGCAGCACTGTTCGTCCTGTTTTTAGATACGTTTTTCTGTACAAGTTAATACTTGAGAGTCCAACCAGATGTGGTAAAGGTGTCCAAGGCCACAGACCCAGGGGTGTTTCTGCCATGTAAAAGGTATTTGGATCGCTTTGGTAGATGACTTTAAGGTCCTTTTACTGTCTACCATTTTGGAGAATTAAAACATATTAATAAGAAGGGATGCAGATAAGCATCATCTGTTGAGGAAGGAAAACCTGGAAAATAAATTTTAGAGAATAGTATTAAACATAAGACTCTGCATGCATATTGACTTTCTTGCTCATATGATGAAGTCTATATACTTGGAATTTTTGGAGAAATAATTTTTGAAGATGAGAAAGGCCTCTTAAGAGCTGAAACACATTGACTAAAATCAAGTCATGAAAAATGACTTTATATAAGATAACATTAAACTATCTGCACAATATTATGTGGTATTATTAAGATAAATTCTATAGTGGATTTATTAAATTGGTTGATCTGATGGAATAGAACAAACATAAGGAACAGTATCTGATTTCCATCAAGTGTTTTGCAAAGCCTACCATGATATTGTGGATAAGGTGAACCTTTTTATGTCTGCGTGGGCTGGTGGAGAACATCTGTGTTGTAATAAATTTCTTTCTGGTATATGCTTTATGTGCCAGAGAATTTGACTCAAAATAATTTGACTCCTTTATTCAAACTGCAGTTTCAGAAAATTTGGGGGAAAGAAACCATTGGAGGATTTAGCTAGGAAACTGTAAATTTTGCCTGAACAGGAGTGGTTAATGGATGGCATGACATTAGAAGATTTATAACAATGATCTATGAAGTTAGCATGTCACATACAAATGTCATCTCATCTTTCAGGTTTTAACTTAGAAAAAGTATGATTATTTGAAAATTTGCTGTTTATATACAAAAAATTTTAAGATACTTAAAACAATATCTTTAAATAAATAAAGTTTTTTATAAGAAAGGTCTGACTTCCATCTTAAATATTAAAATAGCTACACAAAAAATCAGTATGGTAAGTTTTAATGCATGCTGATATGACAGCTGTCACAATGCAATCTAACAAAATTGTTTCCAATGAAATCAAAGACAAATAAGCACTACTAGAGCCATCTTATGGGGAAAACAAACTCTTTGGCCAACACAATAGAACTAGGATTACTTAATTTTAAGAAAAAAATGAAGCAGAAATAGGGGGCACGTGAGCAGTATTGTCTGTCAAAATGGGAAGGTATTTTATCTGTTACTTTACATAGAAAATTGTGCTATGGAAAATCGGCAGAATTTGATAGGCTTGGATGTCTTCTGCTCAGATTTCTTCCCTAAGCCCAATTTCTTCTATCCCATATACTTCAGCATATGTCCACTTCGGAGTCTGCAGTGAAACTTAACTTCTTGTGCCCTGCTCCCCTATAAACTTGCTTCCTTTGGCTTCCCCAGTTTTGTCACTTGTCTCCATTCACCATGCCACAGTACCAGAAAGCTGGCCATTCCAGACCCATCCCTTTCTTTCCCTGTGAGTCCCCTGCATGGCACCAGGCACAGCATTCCTTGCCTGTCTCCTGTGTATTATTTTATCTTTGTTCCTGTCGCTAATTCTCAAGGTGTAAAGCTCACATTTTCTACCCCTGCATTCTTACTTCTCTTCAATCCAATTTCCACATTTAAAAAGGCAGCCTGAGCTCCCAAAAGCCTATTGAATACTGTTTCTCCTCTGCTGAAATCTCAGTCACTTTCCATCGTCTACAGAGTCGAATCATTTAGGCCTCCCATGATTTTTTCAATTTCCTGACCCTGATGTGTCTCTTAATACCTATCTCTTATTAGGTGCCCTGCACCGGCATTCTAGTTCTGCAGCCCATTTCTGGTACTCTGTATGTCATTCCACATGCTACTTCCATTACTCAGAATAATCGTGTTCCTCATGCCTGCTTTGCAAAATCCTACTTCATGTAAAAACCTCAGTTCAGATTTTCCTCTATCAAGCTGGCTGTGCTCCAGAGTGATGACCACTCTCTT
The DNA here is from genome assembly GCA_004026585.1 of Noctilio leporinus. NCBI lineage: Eukaryota > Metazoa > Chordata > Mammalia > Chiroptera > Noctilionidae > Noctilio > Noctilio leporinus. The sequence goes on along the minus strand of PVIW01000321.1, from coordinate 525,981 downwards.
TTTTTGTACCATCTCTGTACCATATTTATGCCTCTGTTGTTTGGGAGGAAAATAGTTTACTAGAAGGCAGTTGTTCAGAAACACTATAATGTCCCCTTTTCTGTAATAGCTTGAAAATGAGATATGTAATTAAAGGTGTTTATAGTATATACCTTTGGGATCATTTGGGGAAAAAGTATGGAATATTAAAGCTTATAGAATTAAAAATATAGATTATTTAGTAAGAGCATGGATGAAAATATTTTTTGATGCTTCTCTTTAGTTTCTAATTTTATACTTGGTGATTTAAAGCATGTTTAAAAATAACTTAAAATGTGATGGAAATAATTTCACTAAGCCAAGTGTCAATAATTGTTGCCTATGAAGGGGTGAGTATAATTATTAGCACTTTCTTGTGCTTATTATTGTCCAAAAAAATTACTTGCATGTAATGCTATCTCTGTTTCACAAATTAAAAAGCTAGTGAATAATGAAGTTAAATCCCAATTCATGTAGCTTACAAGTGGCAGAGCTGGGACTGGTACCCAGATCTGTGTAGACCTCAGACAGGGCAATTTCATACAGGAAAATACTATGTGCCCTTGAGAAAATTATTACAAGGGTAAAGTGCAAGCATGGTGGAGTGATAATGTACTTTATGAATATAAATGCTAATTCTAATGTAATCTATAGAGAGTTCTGAACTTTTTGGTCTCTGCATAATCTAAACTTTACACTATGACCAATATTTTTTGAAGACTTTTTTTGTTGGAGTATCCGGAAAAGAACACAGATTATAATTATGGCTACAGGATTTTTACAGAGGTAACCTATCCATAATTCCACACTTGGATACACAAATAGTAAATATGTCACCAGCAACCATGAAGTCCCCAACAAGCCATACTGTCATCATAAACTTTTCCCATCTCCTCAAAGGTTACCTCCATCCTGATTTATAATACCTCATATTTTGTTTTTAACCTAATGTAAATGGAATTGCCATATATATATATATATATATGTAACTGACTTTTTCAGTTGATACTGGGTTTGTGAGATTCATCCAAGATGCATATGAGGTCTGTTCCAAAAGTATTGAGCCAAATGTCAATCTAATTAAAAATGTGCACAGCTGATAATTTTCAGGACAGACCTCATGTAGCATTAGTTCATTAATTTTCTTGGGTGGGTAGTATTCCTTTTTTGTACCTGTAACACAATTTAATTATACATTTTACTAGTCAGAAAATTTGCTTTGTTTTCAGTTTGGGACCATTATGAATAATGCTTCTATGAAAATAATTGTATATATCTCTGGTGAATGTATGTATGCTTTTGTATTGAGTGCACACCTATAATTGGAATTGCAAGATTGTCATATGTAGATATCATTATGGTATTACCAAAGAGTTGTCCAAAGTTGATGTATAATTTGATATTCTCATCAGTAGTGAATCAAGGTACAGTTGTTTCAGATTCAATTTGGTATTTTAGATTTTTAATTTGAGCCTTTCTGGTGGCCATTCCTTCATTTGCATGTATTGATGACTAATGAGGTTAAACACTATTAAAAATGTATACTGGGACCCTGGCTGGTAGCACAGTGGTTAAGGCGCCGGCCTGCGAACCCAAAGGTCGCAGGTTCGATTCCCCAGCCAGGGCACATAACCAGGTTGCAAACCAGGTCTCCAGTCAGGTCTGTGGCTGGAGGCAGGTGAAACACAACCATACATTGATGTCTCTCTGCCTCTCTGCGTCTCTCCCTTCCCCTCTTTCTAAAAATAATGAAATAAAATCTTAAAAAAACAAAAATGTATACTGGCTACTTGAAAAATGGTTTTTTGGAAATGCCTATTTTTTCCATTGGATTATTTGTATTTCTTTAGGTGATTTATTGTAATTATTTTAAAATGCTTTTTAGACTGTATTCCTTTATTGATTATCTGTGTTATGATTTCTTTTTTAACTTGGTGCCTTGCCTTTTTACTCCTTAATGATCTTTTTTATTGATCAGAAATTTTCAATTCAGTATACTCCATTTCAGCCTTTTGTTATAGTGAGTTTATTTTGGTCCTAAGTTTAAAAATAAAATTTCTTACTCTGAGGCCCCGAAGGCACCCTACTGGATTGTCATATTAGGACTTTTTTCCCATTTAGACCCAATTGAAATAGCGTGGTTTATTGCAGAGACCAGTGTTTTCTCAGTGTTCTGCTGTGTCACCTTTAATCAAATGCCTATACGTGCATGCATCACTTAATGGACTCTAATTGAAGTTTTGTTTGTAAATGTGCCTGTGCAATGTCAGTGCCACATAGTTTTAATGTTACAGCTTTATGGCAAATGTTGGTATTGCGAAAGAAAAAATTGAACCAGATGGCAAAACATGTGAGGGAAGAATTCATGCAAGGCTGTTGTAATATAGGGAAGAGACTGAGCTCAGTTCTACAGAACAAAAGGCAGGAGCAGCAAGTGCTGGGATGAACTAGAGCAAACCATTGGAGGACATTATGAGAATGGACAGCTAATGTGATGATACCAGCTGTGTTTGTTAGCTGTCCCTTATCAGATTGGATACTACCTTTCTTGATAATTGCCTTTCACAGGGATGGCTTCCAAGTCCTCAAGGAAGGTATTCTTGGGTTGTAGCATTTTTACGTGTCCAAAGGAGCAGGGAAAAATAATTAAAATGGCAAGTTTTCTAATGTAAATACTCTTAAGGAAAGGGAGGTTGGGCCTATAGTCTGAAGTTCAGTCAACCTGAGGGAAACACTAAATCCATCTTGGCCAACAGTGTAAGCCCTTCATGTTTGCTTTCTCATTTTTAAACATTTTCTTGATTATTTTGTTTATTTGCATTTTCATATAAATTTTAAAATCAGTTGTCACCTCCTACAAAATGCTGTGGTCTTAACTGGATTTCACTGACTACATAGATCAATTTGTGGTGAATTATTATCTTTATTATATAGTGTTCTGTTCATTAATATGGAATAGCCTTCCATTTATTTAGGTCTTTATTTTCTCTCAGTGTTTCATAGTTTTCAAAACAGTGGGTCTTAGACTTTTTATGATATTTATTCCTGGTTTTTTAAAAATTAAATTTATTGAGGTGACATTGGTTAATTAGATTAGATAGGTTTCAAGTGCATTGCATGTCCACCACTCAAAATCAAAACATTTTTCAGCACCAAATATTTGGACCCCTTTACCCTTTACTAACCTCCACCACCTTCCCTCTGGTGACCACAATGCTGTTGTCTGTGTCTGTGAGTTTCTGTTTTATATCTCACATGTGAGTGACATCATAGGTTTCTTAACTTTTTCTGACTTCTCTTCCTTACCATGGCACTCTTTCTCAAGGTCCATCCATGCTGGAAATGGCAGCATTTTTTATCTTCTCTTATGGCTGAGTAGTGTCCACTGTATTTATGTGCCACATCTTTATCCAGCCATCTATCAAAGGCTACTTGGGTTGCCTCCGTGTGTTGGCCACTGTGAATAATGCTACAATGAACCTAGAAGTGCATGTATCTTTGTGAATAAATGTTTTCAAATTTTTCCAGTAGATACCCATAAGAGGGATTGCTGGGGTTTAGGCCTCTAATCATAACTTTCTGAGGGGCCTCTAAACTGTTTTCCTTAGTGGCTGTACCAGGCTACATTCCCCCCAGCAGTGAGTAAGGGTTCCTTTTTCTCCACAACCTCTCCAACACTTGTTATGACCTGTCTTCTTGGTAACGGCTATTCTAACAGGTGTGAGGTGGTATCTCATTGTGGTGTTGAATTGCATTTCCCTACCAGCCAGTGAAGTGTATCTTCTCATCTGTCTGTTGGCCATTTGTATGTCTTCCTAGGACAAGCATCTGTCAGGTCCTCTGCCCATTTTTTAAATTGGATTGTTGGTTTGGTGTTGAATTGTAGAAGTTCTTTATATAGAGTGGATATTAACCCCTTGTTGGTTGTCTTTTTGTTTTGTTGGAGGTTTCCTTTTCTGTGCAGAAGCTTTTTAGTTTAATACTAAAACATTCATTTATTTTTGCCTTTACTTTCTTTGATTCCTTTGGGGTCAAATTCATAAAATCTTTTGTAAGACCAACACCCTCAAGCTTAGTACCTATGTTTTCTTTTATATAATTTATTGTTTCAGATCTTACATTTAAATCTTTGATCCATTTTGAATTAATTTTTGTACATGAGGACAAACTAGTCCAGTTTGATTCTTTTGCATGTGGTTTTCCAATTTCACAGCACCATTTATTGAAGAGGCTTTCTTTTCTCCATTGTGTTTTTGGCACTTTGGTCAACAAATATTTGCCTGTATACATGCTATTTTATTTCTTGGCTCGGCTCTCAATTCTCTTCTATTGGTCCATGTGTTTCTTTTACTACTAATACCCTGCTGCTTTGGTTATTGAAGGTCTGTAGTATAACCTGAAGTCAGGACATGTGGTAACCTCCAGCTTGAGTTTAGGCTGCTTTTTTTCTTCTTATTCTAGTTTTTTAAGATGTTGTTTACTTGGGATATTTCTTGTTTCTTGAGGTAGGCCTGAAACAATATAAACTTCCCTCTTATTACTGCTTTTGCTATATCCCAAAAGTTATGATGTATCAAATTGTCATTCTCATTTCTCTATATATAACTTCTGATTTCACCTTTTATTTTATTTTGACCCAGTTACTTTTCAGTAATATGTTGTTTAATTTCCACATATGTGTGTGTGTGTTTTATTTTTACTTCATTTTTTGCAGTCGATTTCTAATTTCAAAGCATTGTGGTCAGAAAGTATGTATGCTTGGTGTGACTTCAGTCTTCCTAAATTTTTTGAGGCTAGTTTTGTTTCCCAGCATATGGTCTATTCTTGAGACTGTTCCTTGTGTACTGGAGAAGAATGTGTAATATGATATTCTGCAATGAAAGGCCTATAAATGTCAATTATGTCCACTTGGTCTAACGTATCATTTAAGGCTGGTATTTCTTCATTGATTTTCTGTTTGGATGATCTATCTAGAGCTGTCAGTGGAGTATTTAGGTCCCCGGCTATGACTGTGTTTTTGTCAGTTTCTGCCTTTAGTTCTGTCAGTACTTGCTTTATATATTTTGATGCTCCATGACTGGGTGCACATACATTGAGAAGTCTTATTGATGTAGTGTCCTTTATCATTATAAAATGTCCATCTTTGTCTCCTGTGACCTTTGTAATCTTGAAATCTATTTTGTCAGATATAAGTATGACTACATCTGCTTTTCTGTGGATGATATTTGCTTGGAAAATTACTTTCTACCCTTTCACTTTGATTATCTTTTTCTTTGCAGTTTAGATGTGTCTTTTGAAGGTAGCATATGGTTGGGATTTTTTAAATCCAATCTGCTGTTCCTATGCCTTTTTATTGGTGAATTCAGTCCATTTACATTTAGGGTCATTATTGATATCATGAGGATTTTTTTATAACCATGTTATCTTTTGTTTTCTGACACCTCTGTACCTCTGTTGGTCCTTTTCCTTTGTGTTTTTGCATGTTATTTTTGTTTAGTCATATTCCCTAATTTTTCCTTTGTTTTCATCTTTAAGTTATATGTCTCAGTTTTTGTTTTTGTGTGTCTCTATATATGTGGTTACCATTAGGTTTATGACAAAGAAAATTACATATATGTGGTAGGCTTTTTTCTTTTAAATGCATCTAATCTCCATCCTTTGCAAATTCAGATGTTGACCCTCTCCCCTTTTATGTTTCTATTTATTTCTTTATTTATAATTCTTTTCAAAGATTTTATTATTTTTAGAGAGAGGGATAGAGAGAGAGGTAGAGAAGGAGAGAGATATCAATTTATGGTTGCCTTTCACCTGCCTCCAGCTATGGACCTGGCTGGAGACCTGGCTTGCAACCTGGTTATGGTCCTGGCTGGGGAATTGAACCAGCGACCTGTGGGTTTGCAGACTGGCGCCTTATCCACTGTGCCACCAGCCAGGGCCTTTTATGTTTCTTTATCACAAATTATTCCTATTTACTCTGTAAGTTTGTTGGTGATCTTACTTGTAGTTTTGTGACCCTTTTCTCTTTGTTTGAAGTAGGATAACACCCTTGAGTATTTCCTGTAATGGAGGTCTTCTGATGATAAATTTCCTTAGCTACTATATGTCTGGAGGTCTTTTTTTCCTTCATATCTAAAGGACATCTTTGCTGGATATAGCATTCTTGGCTGTTAATTTCTCTTCCCATAGTTTGAATATTTGGTTCCACTGTCTTCTAGCTAGTGGAATTTTTGCTGAGAAATCTGATGCTAACCTAATGCACTCTCTTTTATAGTTTAATTTCTTCTTTTCCCTGGTTGCCCTGAGAATACTTTCTTCATCATTTATTTTTGACAGTTTTAATACAATGTGCCTTGGAGAAGGTCTTCTTGGGTTGATGCATTTAGGTTTTCTTTCTCTTTGCTTTCTTGGATTCACAGATCTAGTTTTCCATACGTTCACTATTTGTTTGAATAGGCTCTTTGTTCCCTTCTGCCTCTCTTTGACTAAAATGTCTATTAGTCTTTTATTGCTCTTTCTGATGGAGCCAATTGTCACAGAATTCTTTCCTTTTTGTGTGTGTGTGTGTGTGTGTGTGTGCAGAGTCTCTCTCTTCTTCCCTCTGCATCATTTTTAGATTTCTATCTGCAATAGCACTAATTCTTTCCTCCGTCTTGTCAGCTCTGTTTCCTATGCTCACTGGTTTATTATTGATCTCTTTACCTCCAGAATTTATACTTGTTTTTTTTTTTTTTTTTTTTTAACATTTCAGTCTCTTTGGTAAAGTACTCATTTTGTTTGTTAATTTTGTTTCTAAATATATTACCTATGTTTTCTTGCATCTTCTTGGGTTTGTTCCCCGCCCCCACCCCGAACTACAAGCTTGAATTTGGTGTCATTTAAATCACCTATTTCCATGTGTTTATTTTCTGGAGGTTTTTCATTTTCTTTCTGAGCTGCCTTATTACCTTGGTTATTCATGGTATTTGATGGATCCCTTCTCTAAGCATTGACCTATGAGTGATAATAAGTCTTTCTGTTATTTTCCAATAAGTGGCGCTGCATCAAAAGTTTTTTTGCTCTGTTGCACTTCTCTGGCTTTTCAGGGCTCCTGGGGTGGTGGGAAGATGCCTGTGTTCCCTGGGAGAGTGGGCACCTCCAATGTGATTTGGTTTCCCTGGTCCCAGGGAACCAGGCCTATAGGGGGATGTGGTGGGCAGTGGGGCTCCAAATCCATGAAATCCCAGTTCTGTGGGCCACAGCCATATGTCACAGCTCTTCAACCTTGATGTGTGGGGGTGGGGTGAGCTTAGGGAACCCAGCTGTCTCCTTTGTTCATTGTCCTCCCAGTGGTGGTGGCCAGCAGACCAGTATAATATCCTCTCTGGGCCTCCACCTGACCCTAGGATTAGTCACAGAGCGTGCCCTTCACTCAGGGAAGTCATGTTTTTGTAGTACCAGCCCTCAGGTTTGCAGATAATGTGCTTTGCAGCCCAACAGGAAGGGGAAGTGGAGGGGAGCTCTGGGAGGTTAAGGGGAGGCAGCCAGGCACCATGGCCTTTTTCTCTGTCTGAAATGCTGATTGCCAGACAACTTTGACCACATATCTGTGGTTTGTCCCTGCCCAGGTCACTGGGCTCAGCCACAGCTAGTACTGTCCTTCCGGGTAGGAAGACTCACTGTATTTCTGCTGCTCCCAGTGAAGGGAGTGCCAGCCACACCTGATCCTCCCTTCTCCCCGCCCAGCCCTGTGGGGAGCTCTGTGCCCCAGGGCTGCGTCCATGCTTGGCTCCTTTGAGCTCTTCCCCCATCTGGCTTCCCTAGTTGGCTCTCATCTGTCCATCTTTACACGTTCAATGCACGGAGCTCTCCGACATGCTTATGCATGGAGCAGGGAATCTTTTGTTGAATTATAGTGTTCAAACGCTTGGAACTTTGAGGGGAGAGGCCAAGGGGATCCCTCACACATCACTTACATTTCTCTTCTGTTCCTAGGGTTTTGATATTTTTGCTGTTGTTGTAAGCGATAGATTTTTAAATTTCATTTTCAATTTGTCTGTTGCTGATATGGAAAAATACAACTTGGTTGTTTCTTAGGCTTGTATCTGGGGATCATGCTGAATTTACTTATGAACTTGAATAGTTTATCTATAGCATTACTCAGGTGTATGTACGCAGGTTTCATGTGAGTCATTGCAGCTTTACCTCTCCCTTTCCAATTATTATTCATTTTATTAATTTTTCTCACCTCATTGTGCTGTCTACTCAAGGAAATGAGATTATTGTTGATATCTCACATTTTAGGTCTCAGAGGTGAACCTTTTAATAAATCACCATAAAGTGTGATATTTCCTGCAGGTTTGTTGTAGATGCCTTTTATTTCTAGTGTTCTAAGAGGTGTTGGCTCTTACTGAGTTCTGAATTATATTAAACCTATTCGTCAGAATCACTTGAAATGATCATATTAGTTTCCTCCTTTATTCTGTTAATATGTAAAATCGCATTGCTTTATTTCCTAATATTAAAATAGCCTTGCATTCTTGAGATAAACCATATGTGATGCCATGTATAATTCTTTTTATTTGTTGCTAGCTTTGCTAACATATGATACAGAGTTTTCTCATTGTGTCCATGAAGGAGATTGGCCTGTTGTCTTTTGTTCTTGTAAGATGCTTGCTACATTTAAGTGTCTGATTACGCAGGCTTGGGAACCTACCATTTGTGCCTGGAATTCTCTATTTGGGAAATTTTTAAATAAAATATTTAATGTGTTTAATAGACATAGGACTTTTTAGTTTTGATTTCCCTTTGTTAACTGTATCTCCAATTTCCATTTTTGGTCAGTTTGACTAGTTTGTGTCTTTCTAGAAATTTGACTAGTACATCTAAAATTAGAAATATAGCCATGTAAAGCTCTATTCAGTGCACATGTTATTTAAGTTAGGAAATATGATGTAAAAAATTTATATCCTCCTTGGAAAAAAGCACATGATTAAATGATCCTTGGCCTGTTCTCTTGCATATTAACCTCAGTAGATTGGTTGCCTCAGGCATACCTCCAGTAGGGAATCTGTCTTGCATCCCAGGCATGTGCCCTGATTGGGAATCAAACCGGCAGCCTTTTCATTCACAGGCTGTCACTCAGTCCACTGAGCCACACCAGCCAGGGCTGACCTCATAGAAATCAAATAACTCTTCCCGCTGCAGCATGAGCTCTCAATTAGCCACAACCCATATTATTCCCCATCCTGTTAACCTAGGTTATTTTGTGCATATTATTATGTAGACACATGAGAATTGGCAATTTATCATAGATGGAATATTCCGATGTCAACAGTGAGAATGAAGCATAGAGAGATACTTGTTTTCAACTCACTTGATTACAAATAAGATACATATTGGAACATTCTTCTGGTTTAAAGATGTAAAAGTCAAAGATTCTCAACTCTTGTACAAAACCTAAGTCTTAATAGACTATATAACATACAAATACCTAGTAATTTTCGTGTCATGCCGAAATGTTTTACTGTGTTCTGTATTAATGTCTGGAACTCTGTATCCCATCTGGAAACAAAAGCTGATTTTCCATCTCTTAATTTCTAAACACTTACCAATCACAAGCTTCTCCATAATTCATTACAGTTTTCAGAGCAGTTTCACATTTGTTGACCTCTGTCTGACTCAGCAGTGACCTAGCTTGGAGGATACTAGAGCAGGTGCTATTAGCTCCATTTTACTAATGGGAAAAGTAAATAATAGCAAGAGTTGAGAGTTTCCTGACAGATATTACCAAGTTGGGTAACAGTAGCTCCGGGATACGAATTCAGGCAGCCTGCATTTTTAGTCCAGTGATGCGTAGATTCTGCTGTATGGCAACACTCATGACAGAGGACAGGATTTTACCTGTGCCTCTCACTTCCTGCAGGTCTTCACATTTACATAAGTAGCTCTGCAGTTACCAGAAACACTGATGGGCAGTTACTTAACAAAGGAAAAAGAAGTAAAAGGTTCTAAGGCAATACTTGGGAGAAGAGTTCCACATTGATCACTACAGTGGTGGCATTCAGCTTTGAGACATTTATAGACAATGGGAAGTTTATGTATTTCACAAGTCATGAGGCACAGGGTGAGACATTCTGCTCAGGAAATCAACAGGTGGAAGGCATAAACAATATGGGACAGTAAAACCTCAGGTTACCAAAGGGTGCCTGAGGGTGTGGTGAATGCTGGGAAGAAGGCTGTCTTTCTGGAATGCTCCTTAGGATGCTTGCTCTGTCTTTCCTCCTATCCTGATCGGATGGACTGGAGGAGGCTGGGGAAGACCAGGTTTATTTAGCTGCCTCGGAACATTAAATAATGGCCTGCAAATAATAACAGCAATGACACAGCCTTTCTAGATTTATTGATTAGCACCTTATGAACTCATAAAAATAAATAATAGATGGAACTGACTGTCACAGTGTAGAAGAACATGCTTCTTCAAAGTAAAAATCTCACTATAATTTTAGCATCAAGGCAGAATTTTATTAGCAAATCAGATAGGCATGTTTACCTTTTAAAAATAAATCCTTGCAAAGAGAACATGTTCTTGATCTGAAAGTTTATTTTCTGATTTATTTTCAATATTTTAAACAAGTACAAGAGTTGTAACGTCAAAAAAAATTTCAGATCAGATTATAGCATTAGGCTTCAAATCCTTATCAAGTGAGTTAGATTTAAATGTTTTGTTAAATCTAGTCAAACTTTTGGTACATTTACTTTGAAAAGACTTACAAATGGTATAACTGTAATTGAAAAGCAATAACATTAAAAATAAATAATTTAGAAAAAGGGGAAAAGATTCGGCATCTGTATACCTCTCTGTAGGTTTTGCAGCAGAAATTGCAAGGCAGGCGTGTGTGTGTGCCTGTGTATTCCTTTGTGTGCTCTACTAAGTAAATGGCTGGTGTCGTGAAAGAGTATAGATAGGGCTTGCAGCTGGATGGATCTGAAGGCAAATCCCAGATACTGAGGCCTGTGACCTCTCTGGTCTTTGACAAAGCTGTTCAACCCATCTGGATGTCAGCTTCCTCATCTGTAAACTGCACCAATAAAAGTGACAGTCATGAGCTCCTTGACTTCATTCAGGACTTATTACAGGATCATTTAAAGAGCAATAAGAACCGTCTTTTCAGAGAAACTGCCAATAATTTGCTAATGCATTTAGAACATGTTTTTCCACCCTGGACCATGTAGTAGACGGGGAAGATAGAAGGCATGCCATTTTGTTGTATTCTGCTTCAGTTAACAGTCTGTGAAAACAGGCAAAATTGCAAAGAGAATCATAGACTTGGCTAAACATTAGTCACTGGTACTCTGGCCTGTTTCTAGCCGCATAATGGGTGTTATCTTATTTCTTCCAGTGAGTTATTTGATGTTTCTATTTCACCATTAGTAAGATTAAGTTGCTTATCCTTTTTAACTGTATAGTTGTTTATAAAGGATGACAGAGAAATCAAGAAATAAGTTATTGTTCAAAAGCCTCATTACACAAAATTCATTGAGCTGGGAAGCTTATTGCAGGGCCCTCAGCTGTAGCCTGCAGTGGAGTAGCGGGGTTGCTTGCTGCCTCCTTGTTTATAAATACCCCTTGCTGACGCAGTGTGTGGTCCACAGCCTGCAATTGTCTTTCTTAGCGGGCAACTCCTGGGGACACTTTCTCTCTCAATGCCATCCTTGTCAGGCACAGGTTAGCTATCATTTTCTGTCACTGGCTTCAATAAATTCTAAGGTTAAGGTATTTTTTAAAAAGATTTTATTTCTTTTTAGAGAGAGGGGAAGGGAGAAAGGCAGAGAGGGAGAGAGACATCAATGTATGGTTGCCATTCACCCGCCTCCAGCTATGGACCTGGCTGGAGACCTGGCTTGCAACCTGGTAATATGACCTGGCTGGGAATCAAACCAGCAACCTTTGGGTTTGCAGGCCAGGCGCCAATCCACTGAGCCACTAGCCAGGGGGCAGGGTCAAGGTATTTAAGTTTTACCTCCCAGGCTTGTCAAATTTCATCATTGCCTTTATCCAAGTGTTCTTTTGATAGCCATTTTTTACATTTGCTTTGAAAAACAAACTCAGCCAAACAAAGGAACTCAGATGAGAAATGTCCTTGGCATGTCTGACAATATAAGATGTGAATTAAATGGGAGAGAAAAACCCTCCCAGTTGCAAATCTGAGCATACATAGGTGGTAATGGAGTTGTGATTTAGCTCAGGAAAATGTGTTAAAATAAGTGAGCTGATCTTTAGCTCCTTTTGCTGCTGAAACACAGGACATAAAGAAAAAATAATTTCTTCTTATCACTTCATGAGATATAATTCATTTTTATTTGTGTGTTGTTTACCTAGCTTTAAAAATATGTATGCTTAAGGGATTCTTGTACTTAAATGGAAACTCAGAGAAACACTGATATTTTTCTCTTGGAAGAGGTTTCTAATCCTAATGTAGTGATTCTTTTAAAACATTATTTAGCTTCCTCTCAATCCCATTCAAATCAATCCCTTATACTTACGTAACAATTTGGTTACATCCCTCTGGGCAATGATAAGAACCAGCATCTTTGAGTGATTACAGAACAGAGTGATGACCTTCCAATTGTTTAGCACCATCTCTTGTAATTCAAATTAGGGCCAATGTTTCTAAGCACAAACCAAATAAATCTATTAAGTTCAAGCACAATGTACACCTATTTATATTTGTGCATATGGCATTACAAAAAAAAATTACCTGTGGGCAGACACATACAGCTTATAAGCAAGCAATTTCTGATGCACTTACCTACATTTACTGAGATTATTAAAAAGCATCATGCCCACATAATAACAGAAGTGACTTAGATTCAGTTCATTGAAGGTTTTCTGTAACTAAGATAGCTTTAAGCAGTGGCATGTGTTTCTAAAAGATATGTATACTCTCTTGTGTTGGAAATCTTGAAAGAAGAATATACTTGAAATTTCAACATCTATTTGTAAAGATTTAAAAAGTATCTTTCTACAGTAAGTAAATTATATGACCCTTTGTGATTCTTGCAAGCAAAATGTGAATAACCAACAATACTTACAGAACTTGCTTCAAATAAAAATTGCTTTTCAATACCGAATCTTGTTTAATATTTGTTGCAATTCTTTAAGGGATTGGTATGTTTATTTTCTTTGAGAAAGAATAAGTTTAGCCATAAATTTCCTGAAAAAGTCACTTGATTTCATTGGGATGTGTGTGGAAAATAATACACCTGTCCCTTAAAGAATTCCTGGAATTATTGTAAGAAAATTATGTATTTAAAATGTTTTTGTAATGTGAAAAGACATATACACACATTAGTAATTTAAGCATTTACCTAGTAAGACTTGATTCCAAGTTGTTTGGCTCTAGATACTTTTTATCTTCCCATATAAAACAAAATTGTAAAAAAATCATGGATCACTATTTGGAAAGTGGAGTCACAATTTAAATCACAATTAATGAATAATTTTAATTAATTTTAATCTGCTAATTGAAAATTTTCCCACTGTATATCTTTACTTTTAATAATTTTAAGTAACTGAGGTATTTTTTTTAACATCATGGAATCAGCCTCTCCTAAATGCGTCCTTTGTATTAGTCATACAAAATACCAAAGACTGGGTGCCTTAAATATCAAAATGTATTTTCTTATAGTTCTAGAGGCTAGAAGTCAAAAGTCAAGGTGTCAGCAGGGTTGGCTTCTTCTGAGGCCTCTCTCCTTGCCTGGCAGAAGGCTGCCTTCTTGCTGTGCCCTCACATGGCCTCTCATCTGTGTGAACACATCCCTGGGGTCTCCATCCAAATGTCTTCTTATACACATGCCTGTCATATTGGATTAGAGCCCACCCTAACAGCCTCATTTTAATTTAAAAGCCCTACCTCTTAACACAGCCACATTCTGGATTAAAGGGGGGCAAAGCTGCAACATACGGAATTGAGGGTGACATAGTTCAGTCTGCAATATCCCAATTCTGTTAACTTGGGGCATAGATATGTGTTCAGTCAATATTTGTTGTTAAATTCATGGTTGATGAATAAATGGATTAGAGACTACAATTAACTGTAAGTGAAACTAAACATTGGTTGAATTATGAACCTACTCAATGAAGTATCAAAATTATCTATTATATTTTTTAATACAAAGGACATTTAATAACATTCTTAAAATAGTTGTTTTGCCCTGGCTGGTGGCACAGTGGATAAGACACTGGCCTGCAAACCCAAAGGTCGCTGGTTCGATTCCCCAGCCAGGGCACATAATGAGGTTGCAAGCCAGGTCTCCAGCCAGGTCCCCAGCTGGAGGCAGGTGAAAAGCAACCACACGTTGATGTTTCTCTCCCTCTCTGCCTCTCTCCCTTCCCCCGTCTCTAAAAATAATGAACAAAACCTTTAAATAAATTAATAAAATAAAATAGTTGCTTTAATTATGATGACTGTACACCTAAAAGAATCTTTGTTAGTTTTGTGTACCTCAGTCTTACAGTGAAAAAAGTTAGTGTGACGTGCATCATATTAATCTATGATGGGATTTCTATAAATGTAATAATCTTGGCACTTTAGTATCTATAGACTTTTCAGGATTTGTTTGATAGGATATTGTCTACAAAGAAAGAAATTGTAAACATCCTCTGTGAGGTTAGAAACCTCAGAGGCTACTTCAGCGGACACTGCCTTTGTGTGGCTCATGGTGCCCCATAGCAGATGCTCTATCTCTTTGGAAGTGTCACTTCATTGTCTTTCATCTGTGAAAGTGATGCTACAGATTGAGTTTATCCCTTTCCCCTTTGGCTCCCATCTCCATTGGGGCTCCAAGGTTGCAAAAAGATCCTGTAATTTCCCTTTTATATTTTATCACCAAAATCAGGCATTGATGGTGCTCTTGGTGGCTAAGTGGTAAGATTTTTCTCTATTTGAAGTTAATTTTTTTCACAACTAATGCATTAATAGATATATTGCATGCCATTTTACCTGATGCAAAATGATATGACTACTAGGAAGTTCACTAAAAGAACTTCTAATATGTTTTAGAAAAAAATCCCTACTAATAGGTAAATGGTTACTATTGTCAAATTCATTGATTTATGATAACACACATTTCCTGTGGATGTCTTGCATCGCTATTTCAGTGCTGTGGCTCTGTTATAAATTATTGTAATACAAGAGGAGTATATAAGGGTGAAAGTATAAAAACATGAAAATCAGCTAGATTATGCTGAAAGCAGTATGATTTTGGACATTCTGAAGAAAAAACTGACAACTCACTGTGACTGAGCTGTATATGAGTACACAAACATTTTAATACTATAGTAAAATGTCCATTACCTACTCTTCACTCATGGATGGGACTCCCTTTTTGAAAACATGGTAGATTAAACACCATTTTGAAAAATTAGGTGGAGGTCTCCAAGCCATGTAGGAATTAGGTTGATTTTGTCCTGTTGCTAATTACATTAGCATCATTTGGATCAGATGTTAATATCTTCTAGGCAGATGGATCCAGACATGTGACATCAAGTAAGGTAGAAATTATGATGAGGCTTATTTTAGAGATACTTTAAGTTAGTTTATGATTGTGTAAAGTCATTTTATTTTATTATTTTTATTGAGGTGAAATTGGTATATATTAGTTTCTGTTGTACAACATGATTCCATCTTTGTATATGCTATGGAAATGATCACCATATTACATTTCGTTACCATCAGTTTCATTTTAAAGATCCAATGGGTTTGGGAAAATGATTCTCTTATGAAACAGTCAAAAAGAGTTGGCATTTTAGGATCTGAAGTGCTTCACAATGGAGTTAAAATAAATAATATACTTTTGTCATAAAACATCTGCTTTGCATAGAAACCATTACAGCTTATATATTTTTTCTGTAAAAACATTGGTCTTATGTTTATGTTACATATTAAGATAGCACATGCACAAAGACATAAATGCTCAAGACCTGGCATTTATTACTCAGGGAATATTATAATTTTCTCACTAGAATAGTTTAGCAATATAATAATTTTATTTTATTAAAGATTTTATTTATAATTTTTAGAGAGTGGGGAAGGGAGAGAGGAAGAGAGGGATAGAGACATTAATATATGGTTGCCTTTCACCTGCCTCCAGCTATGGACCTGGCTGGAGACCTGCGTTGCAACCTGGTCATGTGTCCTGACTGGGGAATTGAACCAGTGACCTTTGGGTTCACAGGCTGGTGTCTTATCCACTGTGCCACCAGCCAAGGCAACAGAGATATAGTCATTTAAAATACTTTGTAATAATCCAGATAATTGTTAAAAGCCACATGTGGATAAAATTTGTCACTAATTATTTTCTTCTACAACCAGGATCTAAAAAACACTAATTATACAGGATCACTTCAAGTAGGGGCATGTTTAGGCATTCTATTTAATAGACTTTTATCCTCTGGAGTATATTTTCTGACCTAAGAAAAGTACACACCTTACATATTATGGATTCAAAATCATCTTTAACTCTGTATTCATGTCTTTGTTATCTTACATTTACTGTGGAGACATTGCAAATAGTGGTATAATAACTTCTTCAGACTTGTCATAAGTATCTGCTTTTCCTTACAAGGAAATAATCTAAGCAAGTTCAAGGAGCCCAGCTTCCCAGTTCTAAGCAGAAGCAGGGAGGGTGTTCGTTACAACTCCTAGTATACGTAGGAGACTCCAACTGTGATTCTCTCTTAAGTCCTTCCTGCCATGTTGCATGGAATTCAGTTGACAATGAATTGTTTGCTGATGCTGCAGTGGATTGTCTCTTTTTCAGGTCCTGGGAGACCGGTGGGCAAACATCTGTCGGTGGACGGAAGATCGCTGGGTTCTCTTACAAGACATCCTTCTAAAATGGCAACGTTTTACTGAAGAACAGGTGAGTCATGAGGGGGAAATTGCATCAGGGAAAGGCATGGAGAGATGTTAAATGACTCACTGAAAAAAATATGGTGATCTACATTAATAATGATTTTCTTTCTGGGAATTGTTTGATTTCTTTCAGTGCCTCTTTAGTACCTGGCTTTCAGAAAAAGAGGATGCTGTGAACAAGATTCATACAAGTGGCTTTAAGGATCAAAGTGAAATGTTATCAAGCCTTCAAAAACTGGCTGTATGTATTTTTTTAGCTTCCAATTATATTTTTTAACCTGATAGTTTATGTTAACACCACTATGTCATCACTGTTCTTTTGGCCTTAACCCAGATGTTCATTGTTCTTGCTTAGATCACTGTACTTAACTGTCATCTTGTAACTTAATTAAAATAGGGAAATCTGTAGTGTCTTAGCACAGGCAGCCATAACGAAATAGCATAGATTGAGTGGCTTAGACAACAGACATTTTGTTTTCTCAGTTTTGGAAGTGAGGAAATCCAAGACCAGGGTGCCGGCCTCTTGGTGAGGCCCCTTTTCTGACTTCCAGACACACTTCTATGCTACATCCCCTCACATGGTAGAGCTTGTGGCACCTCTTCCTTGTCTTAAAAGGGCACAAGTCCCATCATTGGAGCTGTGTTCTTGTGACCTCTGCTGAGCCCAGCTATCTTCCCAAGGCCCACCTCCTCATGCTGTTTTATTGGGGGGGTTTAAGCCTTCAACGGGAGAATTTTGGACGGATGCAAGCACATGTTCCATAGATAGATGTAGATTTTCAACCTTGTTTTTTCAAACAAAATTGTACTCTTGAAAAAATACAGCATACCTGTGATAAGACTTCAGTTAAAATTTACAAAAGCAACATTAAGAAGTAGATGTGAATATTCCAGAAAGTTTTAAGCAATATAGTTCTAAAGTAATAGACTTAAGTTGATTTCCTGAGAATTTTGAGAAGTATAGGAAATAAATATCCTCATATATAATGCGTTTTTACCCTACTTTGGGAAGCAAGAAAGAAACGTTCAAATGAACTAGTGGCATTGACTGTAAGTGTCTGGGTTTTGAGAAATAAGGGGGCCTTGGCAATGCACAGGCCGTCAGGCAAGGCTTCACTGAGACATTGCAGTTCGAGCTGTATCTTCACAGTACTGAGAAAGATCTGTAAAACTTTCACCGTGAATCTTACTATTTTCTAGTGAAGGAGAGGCCAACCTAGTATTAAGCTTTATTTTTCAAGCAAAATATGACATAATTAGGATTTTTTGATTTTTGATCAGCTTTTTTTAAGTGCCAACTTAATGTCAACTCTAATATTATGAAACAAAGGTTGGTTTAAAATAATGGTCCTGGCTGGTGGCACAGTGGATAGGCGCTGACCTGTGAACCCAAAGGTCACCAGTTCAATTCCCAGCCAGGGCATGTAATCAGGTTGCAAACCAGGACTCTAGCTAGGTGCATCGCTGGAGGCAGGTGAAAGGCAACCATACATGGATGTCTCTCCCTCTCTGCCTCTCTCTCTTCCCCTCTCTCTAAAAATAATAAATAAAATCATAAAAAATAAATAATCTGAATGATTTAAAATAAATAATAAAAGAATGTTTTATAATTTTACCTAAAGCAATCTGTTTATGGATATTATATATTATATTTCATAATAATCAAATTATTTCCTTAAAAAGCTCCTCTTAAATAAATTCCCCTTGTTTAATTTGTGCCATTTTATAAATATAGCATACATTTCATCTTTAGGATTTCAATTTAAAATAGATTAACTTGATAGGGGAGGAAGTGGCAAGGAAGGGGAGCAGTTTAGATAAGAACCTAGTATAAAGGAACCATGGATGGACAATAGGTGGGATTGACTTTGAGGGGAATGGGTGGGTGGGGAGGGGGACGGAGGGGAGCAAAAAGGGGATGGATGTAATTCAACAACAATAAAATTAAATTATAAAAAAAGAATTATATAAAATGTAAAAAGTAAATAAAAAATTTAAAAATAGATTAACTTATCTATTGCTGGTTATTATGAACTAGCTTGTTATTGATAAGAAATCATTCCTCAAAGAATATATGCTTTGTTGAGTGATGATATGACTAAAGAGAGGTTTCCAAAAGTATGTGTGTGTATATGTATTTATGTATATATGTGTGTATATATATATATATATATAAAATCACAAATATCAGTGATACAGTTTGTGTTTTGTTGCACAGCTGATGATCCATTAAGAGTTTGATAACAGCCATATTTGCATTTTTTTAATATTCTTTGGCATTGAGACTTGGTAGCAGGAAGACCAATTAGAAGAACTAATCTGTAGTATCATTGGGCATGAAGAGGAGTAGAGAGATGAGGTCATTTCAGAAGACGAGATTGCAACGCAGAAGAAAACACATGGCTTGTATATAAGGTGTCAGAGAACATTGGGAGCCAAGTTCAAATGAGCACCAAGATATCGAGACTCAGGTCCACATGTTTTAAGCTATTTCCTCGTATCATTTGCTACCATGACAAAAACTAACCGTAGTCTAGAACTGTCATTTGAACAATTTTTACCACTCTGTTGACATTTTGGGGAGTGAATGACGGTATTACCCTCAGGGCTATGGAAATGCTCTTTTAGCCAAGCAATAATTTCCCAATATGATTAAAATTCAAATTATGTCACCTTACTTGTGAACAAAATGAAAATATGTTATAGATAACTCTTACCAGTTAATAGTTTAAGCCAATTAACAAAACCTGACAGCTGGTCTAGAATTTGAGGTAAAATTCCCCTGCTGGCTCAGACAGTGAATAAGAATTTAATGTTCATTAAAATATGTCACAATCTGAGACCCAAAACAGGTACCATCTGTCACCACTTTCTACTACATACCTAGGTATAGATACCGTGTGCTAAAACTCTCTTTTATTTAAAATCAGTGTAATTTGTTTGGAAATGTTATCACTAAAATCCCATGGTATTTTTCTCCTACTTTTTGTTTGAATGGGAGATGAGGAGTCAAGCATTTCATTTTTTATCGATCTACCATTTTAGCCAAATTGTGTAGGTCTATTTTTTTAGAAGCTTTATTTGTTGTAAAGAAAAAGAAAGGAGAGGAGACGCTGTAGCCTTTACGAGGAGAACACTAGAACTTGCAGGGAAATGTAGGCTATCATGCGAAGGCCCATATCTATGAGAGGTAAATTCCCGGGAAGTGTGCAGGATGCTGTGAACGACCAGTGGTGGCTGCCAGGGAAGGTCAGCCCTGGGGAGCTTGGCCATCCGAGACAGCATGACACACAGGCACTACAGGAATCCTGGGGAATTGAGACACTCTCAGGTGGCTGCGGGCTCATATGGTACAGATGGAATGCTGATGAGATATTAGCAAGTCCCCATTGGTGGTGCTGTTTTATCAGGACTTGTTTGCCTGACCTTAGTTCCTGTTCTCGCCCTCAATGAATGTATCCAGACAGAGTCAGTGGTTCTCAAAGTACAGTCCCTAGACTAGCATCATCAGTGTCACCTGAGAACTTGTTAGAAATGCAACTACCTAGGCCCCATCCCAGACCTGCTGACTCAGAAACTCTGGAAGTAGGGCTCAGTAGTCTGTTTTTGTAAGCCCTCCGGGACAGTCTGATGTTCCCTCAAGTGGAGAACCCCCACACGTGATCAGTCTAGCTCAGTAGAGCAATAGGTTATTTGAATAAATTGGAGTACTTCTCACATACAGATAAGGAACTACACATAAAATAGGTTTAGAAATCAGTTTTGGCATGTAAGAAAAATTGCCTTGGCATTACTCTCTGAAGGATACCTCTGTTGAGAATAGGGTGACAGTTTCCTGGGTCATTTGTAAGTGTGCATCCTGGTTTTCACTTAAATCATCACATGTTGACCAAATAGAACATGTTTACTCTTGTCTTCTTGAGCAGCTTAGCTGTCCCTTGTCTGCCTGTACTATAGGCCCAGTCTGATCTATTAACTTACCTTCCTGCCTACCTTGGAGGTAGATACGGGTGCCTGGCTTCTATGGAAGTTTAATATATTTCTTCTTTAAGAGCCTTGCTGACCTCTGCCTTGTACAAGTGTTCTGGAGCTTTGTTTTACCTCCTGACTTTTATGGAGCTCTGTGATTCTCTGGCACTTAAAGAACTATGATCAGGCTTTGATAAGCAGAAAGGCTTTCAAACTGGAAAAATCAGAAACAGTTAAATCATAGTTATTTAACATTCCCACACAAAATGACAGTGAAAAGCATTGCTATCCAGGAATCCATGGGAGGAGGTAACTGATGACTATTATTCACTGTATGTGAATAGTGTGTGTGTGTGTGTGTGTGTGTGTGTGTGTGTGTATACTATATCCATACCATAGAGAGAGAGGAGGAAAGAAAACCTTTGCTCTATAGCAAAGAGAAGAAAACAAATTGTGGTAAAACAACTAACTTGCCACTACCATTTACAAAAACACAGATATAGAATTTACTAGATAAATATTTTGGTAAAAATATATTGATTCAGTAATTCCACAATTTTATAATAATGCTGTTTTTACTTTACCATGAGTGTTTTTTTTTTTCTAACTGTATTTAATGACAACTTTCCCCTTTATTTTTATAATACTCACCAAATGCTTCTTGATTTGATTTAATGTGTTGGCACAGAAGGCTTAATTTCATTTGCCACTAAATCTCGTTGGGTATCCAATTAGTTTTCTAGATCATCTATGAAAACCTGTTTAGGTAACATGAGGTTCACCCATAAATCTCCAGTGCAAATTGTTTCCTGTTCTTTAAACCTAACTCTCAGACTCTTGTCTGAAATGCTTCCAAATCATTACACTTTTAGTTTAGATAATGGAAATGGCCCTTAGCTTTACACATACAGCTACTTAAAATTGTCCCTTAAGCTCTGAGAAAGTAAGCCAAAGAATGTTGTAGTTGGAACTTCCCGTTTTGAAATGTATGTCTTTATTTCTAGCATGCTTTCTTCCAAAAAGAATGAGATGGCTTATAAAAAATAAATGCATGCCAAAAGTTAATAAAGAAAAAAAGGAAAATGAGACACCATAAAAAATGGGAGGCAGCTACATTGAAATTCACATTTGAGTTCCTGTTTTTGGCAAATAGCATAAACCGTCGGCTTTACTAGTCTAAGTCAGCACTTAAAGTGTAATGGAAGGAAAGCTAACCTATGAATTAAACAAAATCTATTACTATCAGTTTTATTTGACATGAATGCAGCTTACATAGCTCATTTTGGTCTATTGCATTCTTTCATACTTAGTGGCACAAAAACCAGTTACTGAGGAAAAATGAGAAATGACCTTTAAAACTTGTATTCTTTTACAGCCACATACAGTAAGAGTGCAGCATAAGGTACACCAGGTGAAGCAGACTCTAAATAAAGGATGAATTAATTGAAGGAGACACCAGCACATTCTGTAGTTCAAAGCTAAAAGTGCAGTGGACATGTTCAAATGAGATACATAAAAATGTCTTTTGCAGAGAGGGGGTCATATTGATTTCTGTGTTGATGACACTTCAGTTCATGAGCATGTGGTGCGCCTGTTTCATGACCATTGCTTTGCCATTGTAATGCTAGTTATTATTAAAGAGATTTTCATTTGTTTTGAAAAGACAGGTCCCACGGTTCATTTTATGTTCATTATACTTGCAGCCACCAACGTGGGAATGAATGTACAAGGGCCATCAATAATTTTCTCCTCTCTTTTCTCTTATTCTGTGTTGACAAGTTATGTCAGGGACTAGTATTTGGCTGGAAATTGGATTTCCTAAAGTGCAGGGTGAACTTAATGGATAAAGTGAAGAGATCAGCTGTCCCGATTTCCTGATTTCACACATGCCACTTTGTTTATTCATTCCATACCAACCAAAAAGCATGTGCAGTCCTCCAGAACTTAAAAAGACTTTGGAAATAGAATGGTATAACAGTTACTTCATAAAACACATACATACTTTGAAAACACACAAAATCATTCCAAAGGATTTGTGTCATATTCAGTTCTATTTCTTAATGGACTCTTAAAGTCAGTTTTAGAGAGTAATTACACCAAGAGCCAACAATAATTGAAAAAGAGCGGCTAAAATATTTAAAAGTCAGTAAACATCATAGTAAGACTTTTATATCCAAATAATGAAAAAAATATAAAAATTGCCGAAGTAATATTGCAAATGTATCCAAATAATCATAGTATTTCCAGTTGTACAAGAAATACGCCATGGGATGTAATGTATAGCATGGGCAGTTAGTAATACTGTATTGCATTTTGGAAAGTTGCTATGCTAACACACCTTACAAGTTTTCATCACAAGGAAAACATGTGTAACTACGAGCGGTGATGGATGTTAAGTAGACTTATTAGGATTATTTTACAACTTGTAAACTTACCCAATCATGGTGAACACTTGGAACTAATACAATATTAGATCTCAATAAAATATATATAATGTTTTAAAATCAAGCACAAATAAAAACTAGTTCAAAATAAAAAATAATAGTATTACAGAATGGGAAAACATTGTAGCCATGCTCACCATCTTTATTAATCATCTTCTCCTTGGTGCTCCTGGCATGTGGAATTTCACTGATGCTACCAGAACTTCAGGGGAAATTCACTACATTCAAGAGCCATGCCTTTACATGATTTATATACACTAGCCTCTGTTTTTGCCTTTTGAAGAAAGGTTCCTTTTTTTAAATATATTTTATTTATTTTGCTATTACAGTTGTCCCAATTTTCCCCCCTTTGCCCCCCTCCACCCAGCACCCCTTTTCTTTCAGCAATGCCCCCCTTAGTTTAATCCATGAGTCATGCATATAAGTTCTTTAGCTTCTACATTTTTTTTTTGTCCTTCTTAACATTCCCATCTATTCTGTAACCGCCAATGTGTACTTTTTTTTCTTTCAAATCCAGACAATTCACCATTTAAGTACTGTCTTCTGTCAGATTCTCAAATCATATTAATACAAAGTTTTCTTTTTATTATTCCAAAATGCCTATATAAGTTCATTTGTTTGAAGAATTACTCTTTTAAGTAATATGAATTGCACTATTATGAAACACATGCAAAAGTACATTTATACCCATACATATTTTTACACATATTTAAAGTACGTACTGGATTTTGAAGAGTTAATACAAAAAATTTAAAATATGCCAATAGCTTACATAATTATTACATGTTAAATGATAGTATTTTAGATATATTGTAGCAAAAATAAGCAATTTTTTTCTTCTTTAATACTTGATTAACTCTGGAATGCTATTTTTGTGAAATATATCACAGAAATGGTATATTGCAGAGCTTACTTTTGTGAGTTGTCCTAGAGACAGTGCCAAACCCATAGTAAAAAATGAACTTGGTTTTTGAGTCAGATCCTCCCCATTCCCATAATACAACTCAACTTTATTTTAAGCTACTAGAACTATAACTTCTTCTTTTTGGAGTTCTCCATCTTAAATAGTGGATTTATTTATTTATTTATTTAGACTGTGCACAGGTCTTACTTCTCCCAATAGCCTCTGTTTTTCCTCTACATGTGTTTTACAAGTTGAAGCCTTCAGAAATAATGGCACTGGCAGTGGTCAGCCAGTCCCCAGAGTAGAAATTATTATGTCTACTAAGTTGAGGTAAAAAATAAGAAAGGTTACTTTTTTACTTGGCACTTCTTCAAATGAGATAGCTTTTAATTTCCTCTACGAGGTATTTATTCTTCATCTGATTTACTGGGATTTTCATTTTCTACTTACATGTTTATGGGCTCTTGATCTGTTGCGGGCATGGTTGCAATCTTCTCTTATCTATGCACATAAGAAAATATATGCAAAAGCAAATTGAACTGTAGCCTTTTACGAAATATGGGCTAGGTTTATTCATTTCTGTTCCTTTTTTTAATAAAGGTTTTGAAAACAGAGGTAGAAAAGAAAAAGCAAACCATGGACAAACTCTGCTCACTTCACCAGGATCTCCTCGCAACACTGAAAAACACAGCGGTAACCCAGAAGATGGAAGCCTGGCTGGACAACTTTGCCCAGCGCTGGGATAATGTAGTCCAGAAACTTGAAAAGAGTTCAGCCCAGGTTAGTGATACGAATTATCTTGAGTTTTTTGAAATCTCATGCATTAATCGAGCAGTGTACTATCACCAGACATGCCAGGTGCTCAGTTGAATAAGAACATGGTTCTCATGGCGGTTTCCATCTTGGAGAATGTGAGAATGTGAGGAGGAGTGAGTGACAGTTGAATGAACTAATGCCTGCCTTAGAGTGTAAACCCTCCCACTTCAGCAGGTCTGAGTGCTGTAGAGTGGTTAGACCAAATCATAGACTCCTAGAACCATGAGGATGGAAACTAATTGCCCAAGGAAAGTGTGAGATAGCAACAGGCTATGGAACAGATCCTTTGATTTCACCAATGACCTCTTCATATTTGTGCAAGTGAGAATCCAGTCACTGAATTTTCCACCAAAGGTTGTTGATTTGTAAAATCATGAATGTGGCTTAGTTACACCTGACACTTAAGGGCTGTAGGTTAGGAAAGCATCTGAGATACACTTGCACTGTTACATGCTTTTATGTTTTAAGAATTTTAAAAGTTTTGGTAATTTATAGAAAATGGGGTATTTTACAGTGGGAACTTATTTATCTGATGCCAGATGGTGGAATCATGGGCAGTCATTCGTTCAGATTATTCACACTATGTGTAACAGTAACTTATTCTACCATATTGTTTGGTGTTATAGAAACTAACCTTTACTAATTGGTCACAAGTCACAGCTCAGTACACCACACACACATCTCTGTTATAGCAGTGACCACCTTAAATAGCCAATAGCTATAGGCACGTATCTCCTCTGTTGTGAGATAGGGCAGAGAATTTGTTTTCTTCAGACTCAACATTTGCTAAGTAGCACTTAGGAAATGTTTGTTGAAAGATGAAGAAATGAAGGTTGAAAGTATTGCTTCTAGCAATACACTGTAAGGCAGTGTGATCAGTCAAATACATCATTTTCAGTTAAAGCTTCCTTTTTTAAAATCAAATTCTCATTTGAATTTTGAAGGCATATGAATTGCAGTCATTTCCTGTGCAGTCATTGGGCAATAAAAGATTCCATTGGTTTTCCATTGAATGTTTTTAGCTACCAGAACATGATTCCTTTTATTATATGTGATCTGGCCATGGCTACTTTGCAATACATCATCATCTATGTAATAAATATGTCAGACATTAGAAAATTTGATACTTTCATTTTTGATTCATTGAATTTATTGGGGTGACATTAGTTAATAAAATTATTTAGGTTTCAATTGTAAAATTCTATACTTTACCTGTATATTGTATTATGTGTTCACCACCCCAAGTCAATTCTCCTTCTGTCTCCATTTATCCCCCTCTTTACCCTCTTCTGTCTCTCCCTCCATCCCCCTTTTCCTTCTAGTATGTGCTTAGTGATGTCATAGATTATTGCTGCTGGAAGATTAGTTACCATGTTATGAAACAATGGCATTATTTGATAGAGTTGTTTTGAAATGCCTTCCTTTAAAGGAATATGTTTATGAAGATGCCCCCTAGTAATAGGTCATGTTCTCCTTCACATGCATTATGTGCAGTGGTTTTCAAACTTGGGTATGCATAATAATCACCTGGGAAACTGAGTAAAATATATAGTGCTAGACTCTGTGCTTAGAAAATTTCATTCAGTAGGCCAGTGATCTGCGCATAGCCTTTTATGTAGTTTGCTGAATTAGCAAGGTAACAAGATAGGTGCCAATTCTCACATTCTAGTTTGCCACAGCACTGCCAGAAACGGGGAGAGGAGGCCTTTGTAGCCATGCAGTGGTGAAATATGCTCAATTCCTTGCACTGACACTGCTTTCTGAGTCAGGTTGGGCACCTCATGGAAATGTTACGATTTTATTTTGCTAATTAGTAAAAAAAAAAAACACCAAAAAACCACATAATTTTGAAGCTGGATTTTTAATGACCTAGAAGTTGTAAGACTACCAGCCAGGAAAACTTCTTTAACCTCTTGCTTTTTATATTTTAAAATAACAGTACTAGCTCTGACTTGTATAGTTCTTTTTAAATGACGTCCAGTATACATTATGATATGTATTGGCTTGGTTTGCTCATTGGCATGAGATGAGGATAAAATAAAGTCATAGACATAAAAGCATTTTTAGGAAAACACAGGTGCTGTGGATGTGCAAGGGTTACTGTCTAGTGAATCCGGAGGGCTTCCTGTGGTTCACTGTGATTATTTTGCTTTACATTTTCAACCAGTTGTACATTCTATACCAGACCAAAAGTAAATAAATGTACTTATGTAGGCAAGTTGTCTCCTAGAACCCTAAACTTGGGCTTTGCTTAAATTCTATTCAGTTTTTGCTCATTGGCTTTTCCCTAAAATGCACTATCATAGCCTCAATCCAAATCATTGCTGGGGGTGGAGGCTCTTAGGAAAACAAAAATATAACTACCTAGGGAGAGAGGAGTTAAAAGGACATAAAGTGGGACCTGAAGAACATATAGTTTTTATCTTGATTATAATTAGGAACTATGATAATGAAAAATTCACTATAACTAATACTTTAAGTTAAATATATTTTAAGTGATTTGAAATATTATTTTCCCTCATTTAACTGAAATCATATATATTGTGGATAGACTGTTTAGCGAGTCTATAAATTATATTATTCATATCGTTTATAACTTATTGTGGAAATTTATATTAAACTTGGCATCTGATATTTAGTTGTAAGAATATATCTATCTAAATAAGTCCAGAAGTTCTTTAGTTTTGTGATTTTTTAAAAACAGGGTAAATTATCTTTGCCAGGAATAAAGAGCATTCTAAGTCCATAGATCTTACTCCCATTTCATGAATGTTTTGCTATTTTTCTAATGACCATTTTTTAACACAAGTATCTCAAAGATAAAATTAATATACTCAATTCCCTGTCCTTGAACATATGAGTACATTTTTATACAACATATGTCTGCCTATATTCATAGATGCCCAAGAGAAGAGGTGACCATTATACCTATATATATCTGTTCTATGTCATTCATGGCCCACCAAGTTTTCAAATTCTTGTCATATCTGTGAATACTGTAAAACACAGATAATAAGCCAGTGATTTTCACAATATCCAAAACATAAATAGATTAAAAAATATTAAGATGAAAATGTCTTTATTTGGCTTTCATTTCTGAAGTTTATTCTCATTTTTTAGATATCCTATCCTATTTTTACTTTCCATAAAATATTTTGTGTGCATATTCTGACTTTCTCCAATCTCAGTGCAGTATTTTGTATCCCTATTGATACCTGAAATGTAGTTACAATTGGTTTGCCTATTTTCTTTTGGTCAGCAATTTTAATTAAAATACTCTAGTGCCTTTCAGTTGACAACCCTTTTCATGGGATTCTGAGCACTTTCCAAGCTTAATCAGCCCACTACCAATTTAAAAAAATTAAATGGTTTTCTGAAACCTATAATTAAAATAAAATCCCCTCCCTTATTTTAGGTATCCCTTATTTAAATTCATGGACTAACCATATTGAATTTAGAATGTCTTTTGGTTATTGTTTAGGTTAAAAGTTTTATTAGGAAATATTAAGGTTATAACTCAAATAACTTTGGAAATTAGAACTATATCTTTTTGCAACCTCCAATTACAGTAGGTATTTGAGATGGGACCTTGTGTATCAGTGCACTTGGTTTTATGTTATGAATTCATCATCAACAACAACATAAAATGTTGTGGGCACTGAAAATTCAGGAGACCAGAGCTGAGTTAGCTTATTTATAAAATGAAAAGTTTGGGCTGGGAAGATCTCTACAGTGTCCTTCCCATTCCAAATGTCTATGATATGCTTCTTTTGAAAATTTATATACAGCTCTGGAGTATTTAGTGAAAAGATTTCAACTATCTCTGCAATATCAGTCTCAGAGTCAGCTGGAAGATGATAATGAAAACAAAATTCTCTTCCTGTTCAAAAAGACTGATGTCTGAAATGATTACATTTCACTCAACATAAGTATGTAATTAAAACACCATGAAGATAAAATAGCATCTATATGGCACATCTGTTATCTAGTACTGACAATAAATGAAATAACACATAAAGAAAAATACAAGTTCTTTTCCTAAGCCCATGCTTGATAAGTTGCATCCCTAGTTACAGAATGTGTTGTATTACTTCAAGTCACCTGTTGTGTAGAGGAAGGTGAGGTGGATCAGAAAAAAGAAATGGTTGCATCTTGAATTTGTTCAGAGTCAGTTTATTCACACAGGTGCTCAAATATGGTGTTTAACATGACTCCTGAAGCCCACATGTATCTCCTCTTTCTGTCAGTTGGTACAAAAGTTCATTTGAAATGAAGGACGAAATATGTATATAAATGAAATGGTTTTGTAGAGTAAGCCTTCTTAATTATCATATGATATTTCATATAGAAGAAAGACATATCTTTCGAATATTGACTCTTATTGTGCTCATGTCCCCAGTGTCAGCATCTACTTGAGAAATTACACAGCCTTACTACCAGGGTCAAAATAGGATAGCAGATAATATTAGAATTTTGTCACCAAGCCACCATCATGAAATTTAGCACTCCTCATATGCTGTACTGAGCTTTTGCAATTTCCCTGTACTTGCTCATGAGAGAGAGCATTTCATAGCATTTTGATTGATAACTCAGCTTCCTTTGTTAACACCTGATCCTTGACTCTAGGTTTAGCATAGGGTAGCACGTAGATTACTTCTGTTGCTTACAGTTGCAAATCCTTCCAGTGTCACATACTCATGCCTTGTGCTGCCACAGCTATGGACATAGTTTTAAGCCTGGTTACTCTGCTAAAGCTGTTGCTAAGATCCTGCATAATATTTTAAGCTGTGGAACTGTAATGCCTCCATACCTGTTAAAAATCAATGATCACTATAAGGTTATGTACATACAAATGACATAGGAAAGAACATTGATCCACAGTTTTCAACCTGATGATATTTTTGAAAGGAATTAAGTATATTTCATTTGATTGAATCAGCACAGTTTTAAATATAGTTCATCAAGAGCTACAAGGCATTAAAAGATTATTTCATTATGTGCATTTTCAATCTTCTTCTGACTTTCTGAATGTGTCTGTGTATGCAAACATGGGCTCACCCAGCTACACTGCTTAAAGGAAGAAGCACCGTTCAGAGCAACAGCAAGTCAGGGTACCAACTAAGAAATGGGTGAAGGAACTAGCAGATGTGGATAACAGCTCTGCTTGGCCACTGACCAAGTTGTATCTGTCTCACATCTTACCTTTCATCTATAAAATGGGAGTAATGTTTATAATTACTCTTAGCGCCATTGTGAGGCCATGACAGCTACCACTTGCTAAGCCTTTTACTGCATGTACTATTTTAAGTAGTATAAGTAAGATAATGAATTCAAAGTGCTTTCATAATGCCTGGAACATGAAAAGAACTCTGGAATTGGTAGCTATTATTACAAGTGGTAATATTTTAATGATAATACGATAAACTAAGTAACTAAGTCCCCATAAATTGAATCTTGTTATTTTTTTCATCATCGAATATCTTTTTGTAAGTTTAATTGTTCACAAAGCAAAAAGTGGAAATCTTTAACCCCAAGGAACTTAGAAGGGTAAGAATATTTAAATAATTCAATGGAAAATTAAAGATGCAACTAAAGATATAGGCCAGAGATAAAAGAAAGCTATCAGTACCAAGAAAGTTCATTGAAAATGTAAGAATAGGAGGGAAATACAACTAATTGTCCCCAAGAAACTGCAGGCAGTGGTGGAAAAGAAATGTTTCCTTTAATTGTATGCACATCTGTATTATTTAAATATATATAAATGTGCATATGCTTCCTCTTCAAAATGTGCATTTTGAAACAAGTGAAAAAGAAGATGATAAAGAACTTGATTGTTTGAGAGCAGTTTGGTTTTTCCAGACTTTCCAACATTATGCAACCTTAGGGCAATAAGATGTTTAACCTAGAATCATCCAAGGCTGCACATAGGCTTTCCCAGTTTTTCTCTCAATGGGAAAATGTGACATTTGGAATTTGACCTACATAACCTTAGGAATGAGAAAGGACAGTATTAAAAACATTCCTAGCCCTGGCTGGTGGCACAATGGGTAAGGGGCCAGCCTGCAAACCCAAAGGTCGCTGGTTCGATTCCCAGCCAGGGCACATAACCGGGTTGCAAGCCAGGTCTCCAGCCAGGTCAGTAGCTGGAGGCAGGTGAAAGGCAACCATGCATTGATGTTTCTCTCCCTCTCTGTCTCTCTCCTTTCCCCTCTCTAAAAATAATCAATAAAATCTTCAAAACAAAGTCCTGAATTTTCTCCCAACATTTCGAAGAGATAGTGTTTATTGCTAATGTGTATCCAGAGGGCACTTACTGTGCTCAGACATTACATACTTTAATTCTTGCAACCAGGACTGGCTGCATAATTTAAAGACCCAGTACCAAATGAAAGCACAGGGTTTCTTGTTCAGATATTAAGAATTTTAAGAGGTGACGACAGAGTATGAAACCAAGCCCAGAGTCTGAGTGAGGGGCCCAGGGGTGCCTGGTTAAGTGGCACTCATGAAGCCAGCCATAATTGGCACACCTGTGAAAGGTGCACATGCACACTTATTTGAAGATGTGTTTATTGATTATAGAGAGAGAGGATGCAGGGAGAGGGGAGAAAGAGAGGAACATCAATTAGTTGCCTTCCTATGCTCCCTGACCAGGGATGGAACCTGCAACCTAGACATGCACCATGATTGGGAATTGAACTTGCAACCTTTTGGTGTGCGGGATAATACTCCAACCAACTGAGCTACCTGGCCAGGGCCAGAGGTGTGTTTCCATTCCTATTTTACCTATGAAGAAAATAAGTCAAAGCCCTGAAATAGTAACTAAGCTGCCCCAGATATTACAGTATGTGAACTCTTGACCTAGAGTTTGAGAATTGTAGAGGCTGGCTCAAGGCCTCTACTTCTAATCACCGTAAGAGCAACTAGCTTCCAAGACCTGCAGACAAACAATTTTAAGCCAACTCTTTTCCATTTTTACTGGGCTAATTGACAGATCATGGGAACATTACTTAAAAACAAATACACTGTACTGTATTTTCATGAGGACATTTAAAAGTAATTTTCAATATATTCATAATCAAAATGGAGAAAGGCAACTGGATAAAAATTTATAGTGCAAACTATAGTATATTCTAATTTTGATCTTCACTGTTCAACATTTTAGTGAAGGCAGTAAATCATTCTTACCAGACATTTAGTTGTCCTAATTTTAATGTATTTGGATAACAGGCTTATAATTCCAAAGATACATAGGAATGATAGGCTTAAAACAAAAATTAAGAAAAAGAGTTTGACATTGTTCTCTATTTATAAAAGCAACGTTTTGTGGAAAATGTTTTATTGTAGAACATTAGAAAATACGAAGAATAGCTAAATATGTAGTACACAGTAGAAATTATCTGTGCTTTCTATGCCAACAATAACCACCAGTGTTTACATCCTGTGTTGTTTATTCAGTATTATTATGAAAAAAATTTCTAGTGACATTTAAAAATACTCAAAGCAGCCTTGGCTGGTGTGGCTCAGTGGATTGGCGCCAGCCTGTGAACCCAAAGGTCACTGGCTCAATTCCCCAGTCAGGACACGTAACCAGGCTGCAAGCCAGGTCTCCAGCCAGGTCCTTAGCTGGAAGCAGGTGAAAGACAACCATACCTGATGCTTCCTCCCTCTCTGCCCTTCTCTCTGAAAAGTAAAATCTTTAAAAATATACTCAAAACATGTACAGTGCTTTATCACATGCATGTAATATTGATTTAAACCACCATTTACTAGCATGAGGCTGTTTCCAGTATTTTACTATTCTAAGTAAGCCTATGAATACGGCTAAATGTTATATGCAGCCTTTGGATCAAAATAAATTTAGATGCCAAGATAACTGACTGAAGAAAATTTGTGTTTACAACATTTGAAAAGAAGTTTTCTTGATTACTATGTATTCAGTGTATGCAGTTATTTTACATACTGAACTTTTTTTTATGTGGCACTCACCTTATCTCACAATTATTTGTGTGGTAGTCTCCTTCCCTACTATCCTGTAAGATCCCCCAAAATAGAGACTCCGTGTTACTCATTTATGAAGGTCCTGTGGTGATACATATTCAATACATGCTGAAATGTAATTGAAACATTGAGAGTCAGCTGCTGAGCAGCTTACACAATTGCAAGTTGCTTTAACTGAATATGATGTCTAAAGCAGCAAATTTAGGTTTTGGACCACTAGTCGGATTAAATTGAATTTTAGCAAATATGTGGTATCTGTTAGGGAGCTTGGAAATAAGATTTCTCAGAGCCACGATGATCAAGCTTCAAGTCTTTAAGACTGTCAGGCAGAAACAATACTCAACTTATTCTGCACTCACCCAGTATTCAAAACAAATTTTAAGCGTGTGAAGTCACAGTCATGTAGGCTTCTACTAGGTATATAAATCTTTGCCAATGGGAAAATTTGGTGCTGCATATTTTTAATTATTCTAACATATAATTATGGTTAAGAAAAGCCATGGGTAGCCCTGGCTGGTGGCACAGTGGATAAGGCGCCAGCCTGTGAACCCAAAGGTCACTGGTTCGATTCCCAGCCAGGGCACATAACCAGGTTGCAGGGCCAGGTCTCCAGGCAGGTCAATAAAATCTTTTTCTTTTAAAAAAAAAGAAAAGCCATGGGAAATTTAGTACATCACCAGTTGGTTTTTATTCTTATTATATGGAATAGGTATTGAAAACAGTTGCTGACTTGTTATATATAACAAACAATATCCTATATTTATAGGGTCAATGCAGAGTCATTTTCTTATTTCTTCACCCCAAAGGAAATGAAGTATGATTTTCTATTGAAGTGCAGTAATGAATGTGGTATAGAAAAATTACAGATCCATGTCTTGCTAATTTATTTAAAATAATTATCTTTTCCTTATAAGATTTTTTATATTCTTAAATGCAATTTCATAATATATTACATTATTCTATGGGCCTCTCTATCCAATTTCATAATAGGTATCAATCAAAATATATAAAAAGAAATTAATTTCATAGCCAATTATTTAGTAGCACAAATGTCCCATTGCATTAGAAATAACTGCAAAAATAGCTTTGTATTTTCTGAATCTCTGCATTCTGGTGCTTGCACATATAAATTTGGAAATTTGGACCAATATTCTCTTCAATCCAGCATTGTATATAAATTATTTTGCTCATTGTTAAAAAATGAAATGCTCTTGGAATTATACTCAAAACCTACATTTTCTTCTTGATTAATGGTAAACTTACTTTGATCGTGTCATGGTCATTTTATGTTGAGTGCAGTTTAAATTTGGGCTTATATTTTAACCTTTTTTTTAAAAAAAGATTGTATTTATTATTTTTAGAGAGAGGGGAAGGGAAAGAAGCAGAGAGGGAGAGAGACATCCATGTATGGTTGCCTTTCACCTGCCTCCAGCTACAGACCTGGCTGGAGACCTGGCGTGCAACCTGGTTATATGCCCTGACTGGGAATTGAACCAGTGACCTTTGGGTTTGCAGGCTGGTGCCTTATCCACTGTACCACCAGCAGGGCCTTATTTTAATCATTATTAAAAACTATTTTTTAATGCCAAAAAGTCATTTGGTATAACTGATCGAGTGGACTATATAATTATTGTTTGAAGGACATTAACTGATTCTCAATAATAAATCAGTGGCTATTTTAGAGAAGATAAAACTTATGCTTAGCACAGGTAGAAACTCAGTGTTTAATAACGTCTTTTTAAAAAAAAAAAAAAGATTATTTAGAGTACCAAAATGGAAGTCCCTAAGGCCTTGATGTATGTAAGCATGTGGCTTGCACAAAGCATATCACTTTCAAAATGTACTTGTTAAAAGCACTCTTTTACACAAGACATCCTGACAAAGGATTTCATTATTGTTCAGTTGCATATTTGGAAGCTGAAATATGAAGATCCTGAGGCTTCCTTGATTTCCTCTCTTTGAAGGAGTCAGTCATCAGATATGAGTGTGGGAGGTTACCGCAAACCCTCTTTGTATTGCTTGGGAAATTCAGGAAAATCAATGATACACATTTTGACCCCAACCAGATGCTGTAAGTTACGGTATGTTGCTGGTCCAGTACAGGTCTACTTTGGTGTCCTGGAACACAGACCCTCCAGAGGAATTTGTGTTATTGAAAAGGGGATGATGACCATCCCAAGGGGACACTCTTCAGTCCCCATAAGGAGGTGGACTGTGAGAGGATGGTTGGTTAAGGGAGGAAGGGACACATTCACTGTTATGACTTGTCTTGCAACTTCTGGGAACTGAGGTAACAGACCTGTCATGACTTAGGTCACAAACTGCATTACTCCAAAAAAAATGATCTGTGCTTAAATTATTTTTTTAACCTGTCTGAACAGAAAGTCAATGTTTTTAAATCAAGAAGGCCCTTTAATGCTAACTTTGGGAACTCAAACATTTTAACATATTCACTTATTTAAAACAAATAAGAGGAGTGTGTTTTTTGCATTTGAATAACATTCTCCTTAAATGTGTTTCTGGACTAATAGGCACTGTTTGTCAACCTTTTATTGTAATTTTAAAGGGCATTTCCCCCATTGCTCTCCCCTGCCCCTCCCTCCCCATCCCCTCTCCCACAGTCAATCCCCACCTTGTTGTCCATGTCCATGGGTCTTTCACATTAACCACATTAACTCCTGGACTAACAACTGTAATACAACAACAATAAATTAATAAAAAAAGGAAAATACATGAGATAGCTTTTTGACCTCCAGTTTTGGTAACTATTTTGGCAGTATGTATCAAAAAATGTGAATTTTCTGTGCTCTTTGATCAAGTAATCCTGCTTCTTAGGAAGGAATAGGAAAAAGAGTGTGTATATGAATCCGCAGTACAAAGTTCTCTCTAATAGAAAAATAGAAAAGCTGCCTAAATACCCACTAGTGGGGTAGTGAGTAAATAAGGTATACTATAGCCATATGAAGTAATAAAATGAAGCCATGTAAAAAATAATAAAGGGTGTTTTACTTATTTGAATAAAAAGTCATTTATTTTAAAGTTCACATTTTGTTTAAAAGTGTATAGACAATAAATAATCCCTGTAGATGATAATCACAGATGCATTCAACAAACTACTTAAAAAACATGCACAAGGAGTCAGGCAAGTGGATGGGTGCTGGCGTACCTTTGTAAAATTTAACATCTTAAACACTTGAAACACTATGTCTTATTGAATGTTAAATTGATACCCTGTTTTTCTCCTTTGTCCCCTTTGTTTCCCATTGCTTGACTAATAAATTGTGGAGGCACCACTTTTACTTTGGTTTGAGATTACCTCCCTTCATGATTTCAGTCCACACAGGTTCGATAAAACAATTTGATTCGGGTTCACTGTGGCGCTATTTTGATCTGAAGGTCAATTTACCACCAAGCAGGAACAATTTCATTATTTTCCTTCACCACTCCTAGCCGTCTTCATTGAAGTTTTTCGAGCAGTGTGTGACCTCTATTTCAATACCTCTTGCAGATCTCTCAGGCCGCCAGCACCGCTCAGCCATCACTAACGCAGACAACTGTGATGGAAACAGTAACTATGGTGACCAAGAGGGGACAGATCCTGGTAAGGCATGCCCAAGAGGAGCTCCCGCCTCCACCTCCGCAAAAGAAGAGGCAGATTATTGTGGATTCTGAAATTAGGAAAAGGTGAGAAGATTTTACTCCTGGCTTTCTCCTCAGGCAGAGATGAATTGTGTGGCAGGAAAAATTCATTTTCAGCTGTTACAATGGCAGTGTTTTTACTTAAACAATATTTCCAGAAGGCTTAGGTGCCTGTAACGTCAGTTAAGTTAGCGAGAAGAATTATGAAGTGCATTTTAAAATGTGTCTGAGCAATCGCTATCTCAACAAACCCAAATGCCTAATGGAGATACTGTTTTCTGGATCGAAAGAAGAAACTGTGGGTGATGAACAGCCATGGATGCATTTTAACCATGAAAGTTTCTGCTTTTTCCCTTAAAAAGCCTTCTGGTTCAGGGCCTACTTTTGCATGGAATGTCTTTTTGCCCTGCAGTAATGGGAAGTACTTTTCATGAAGCAGTACGCCTGTAACAGACGAGATCCATTCTGCTCGTTTACAAGACCATAATGCCTCAATCTGCACATCCTAAATCAGAGTCATTCATTACAGAACAGATTTCCTGTTCTCTGATATTTATAAAGTCTTACCTTGAATGTGTTCGAATTTTTAACTGGCCTTTTTGTGGATATTCTCAACTAGACATTATAGATAAGTTAGGTATTATGCAAATCAGTGGATATATTAAAGTGATGGGAATACAATTTCATAAATGGAAAACCAGCATGAACATCATAAAAATACTACAATTTCATTTTCACTCCAATTATTATAATTCCAAGATTGAGAAAGAACATTAAAATCCGCCTTATGTTTCTAAGCAGCATATGTTTAGGACTTTATGGAACACTTGACGTTAGAATTGGTATATCCAGAGTTATAAAAATATGAAAAGAAGGGCATATACCTAAAAATAATGTGTTGGATATTTTTAGGCAAAGGGTAAAAAACACCTACAAAAGCTACTCAGGTACATTATCTGGGACTTTTAATATTTCTCTATTAATCCATGACTCGTAACCTCCTTTCATAATTCTATAGTAAACCATTGGGCCTTTCTTCCTGATTGTGTCTGCTTGGCTGAGTGAATCCACTTGTCCAGGGCTCAGCAAACTCAAGTGTGCAGGCCAAATCCAGCGGGCTGCCCCGTTGTCTATGGCTCATGAGCTAAGAATTGTTTTTTCATTTTTAAGTGGTTGAAAATAATCAACAGAAGAACAATGTTTCTTGATGGAAAATTTCATGAAACTCGAATGTCAGTGTCCATCAGTAAGGTTTTAGGGACACACACCACACTCATTTGTCTATCTTCTGTGGTATGGTAGTTTCTATACTACAAAGGCAGTGTTGTTGTCAAAGAAAGTATCTGACCCACAGGTGCCTAAAATAGTGAATATCTGGCCCCTCATAGAAAATGTTTGCTGATCCATGTTCTAGTCAAATGGTTCTCAAAATCTTTGAATGTTAGCCTTCTGTCTGGGGCAACAATTTCTGAGGTCTTAACTCATTCTAGTAGTTGAAATTTTAACATTCACTGGTGGAGCGAGAACACAATGGCAGAAATAAATCAGTAAAGCTCTTAATGCATTTGCTTTTTATTTATCCTTGTAGCACAGACACTAATTTAATGTTGTGTTAACTATGTGTCTACAGACAATGCTTAGTGCACACATGAACAAGCCAATAGTTCTTCAACAATTCTTTAGCCAGAGCAACATGGAAATCTAATGTGCTCTCCTCTCCGACTGCGTTCAGGAGTGCTGTAGAACAGAAATTAACAGGGCAAGGTGCCTCACGCCCACCTCTCTTCAGAAGCTTAATCTTGGCTGCTTTTGGGAGGATGTATTTGGGTAGAAAAAGTGTGTGATTACTTTTAATTTTTAGGAAAGTGCGGCTAATAGTGAACTATTTTGTCTCCTAAATTCTGTTGGTGTCATATGCACTCACCGGTTTTCCTAACTGCCTGGACAGAGATGTCCAATTAGGAACATAAAGAATATTTTACTTAAATAAAAGCTAACACTTACTGAGGGCTTGATTACATGCTCAGCGCTACATTAAATGCTTTATCTGCATAGCTCATTTATTCTTCCCAGTAGCCCTACAAAATAGGTATAGCTATTATCACTATTACCCAGAGCTACAGAGCACTTGAGCCAGGATGTCATCCGAGGTAGTCTGACTGTAGGACGTGGATTATGTACTAACGTGTCTCTTCAGCAGGCATGTAACTAAGATGACCTTATGTCTTGGTTTGCTTGAACCCATTCAATTATACCTTTTGGTCCAGTGCAGTGATATATAGCACTGACTTACACTCTCCAGGGCATCCTGATTTGGACAGTTCAACAACACGGACACTCCGTGCTAAAGACTCTAGACTGATAAATTTAGGCTGAACAAAGAGAGCAGTTGCACAAACATATAGGAACAATTAAATCCAGTAGGTGGTAATTGTCTATCAGATGGAACCTAGGCAAATTATTATAATGGTTCAAGAGGCATCATGCATACATGACTTAAAGCTTCATGGTGGCTAGTGTCCTTCTCTTGTTTCATGTGAGAACCACTAGCATTTAATTGTCAACGCTGCAGCCTTGACAGTGTTAAATGCTGACCTTTGGAAAACCAGCCCCTTTTTCAGCTTCTCAGATAGACCACTGGGTCTTCCCCTCCACCCTTGACCTGACTTGCTCTCCTGCTTTTGCCTAATCCCTACGGTAGTGTCTCATAAAGCCTTTGGCCCTCTGACTTCCTGACTCCTTTACCTGCATTGTCTCCTCTCATTGATTTCAGTTGGGCTGTAAGTGAATGACTCCCAAACCTCATGGCTCCCCATCTGACTGACTCCCTTCCTCAAACTTTACTTTCCCATCGTTAAAGCTGTGATCCGGGTACTTCCACTGCAGCCAGTCAGTGGTTCAGTTTTGTTTTTTATCCAATGCAAACAGTTGTTGCCTCCAATCAGCTGCACCTAGTTACTCATACCTGGCACACATATTTTACTTACTACAATTCACTGCCTTTGTGTCTAAAAGAGTAGCAGATATTAGAAAAAGCATGGGCTTTGAAGTCAGAATCCCTCAGGTTTGACACTTGCCTGTTTTAATTACGTCCTTAGGATTGCAGGTAAATAACCTCCTGTCTGTGCCTCAGATTCAAGCAGTTGACGCAGAGCCTGAAAGGCAGTAAGAATTCTGTACATGCAATAGCTATTGCTCTTTCTGTTGGCATGTGGGGATTGCAGTGCATGGAGGTGGAGGTGGAGGTGGCAGTGGAGGCTGTGGGGGTGATGGAGCTGGTAGGGGTGGTGCTACAGGTGTTGGAGGCACCTACAGTACAAATGGCGGTGCGGTGGTGATTAAGGTGGCGATGGTCGGGGAGTGGAGACATACTACTGATGAAAAAAATCCCATAATAAACGTCATCGCAAAGTTAACGGATGTAACAGAAAAGAACCTATTTTCCTCTTTTAAAACACCACCTGACTTCTGTCAACCTGTCTCTGACCTTGCTCCTTATTTACCATTATTAATCATATTCTGTTATTTATTTTTTGGTAACTCACATCTTTTCAGTCATTTCCTAATTATTCTTAACTGCCAGCTCCACCACCTAAGCCATATGCTTCACTGTGGTGAGACTTGCCCCTCCTGATTAAACTGCCTCAGGCTAATTTAGCTAACATGTCACTTTTATGCTGACCCTCCAGACTTGAGATCCTCATTACTCCAGTCGTCACAAAAGAAAATACAAGCTCCTATTTATGATATTCAGTATTATTCTTCTACCAGTTTTTTATGTTCCCAAAAATCTTTCCACTCTAGCCAGTCAATTACATTATGTAAATACATTCTTTTTGCTATATATTTTAATGTCACCCACATATATTTTTCTCATCACCAATCACAACAAAAAATTGTTATTATACTTCTTTATACTTTTGATTCCATTTATAGTGTCATACATACAATAAAAAATTAACGTATTTGTTGAAAATGAATAGTACAGTTCAATTAATTGTGATAACTAAAATTTCATATTGCAATAGCATTTAAGAATTCTATCTGGCTCATATAATTATTCTTAATAATAAATCATATTTACCCATTAAGATATCATTATATATTTTAATTATCCTAGGTACATTTAGTTGATTCCTTAATAATTACATGATTTCTCCATTTGCCTTATTTCCTGCATAAATTGTCCCCCTTACACTAAGATACACAAAAGTGTTTGATGATATTGGGTCATGAGGTAATTATTTCTAACAATAAATTATCCCTGAAATTCAGTGATCTTATTTTACATACAGGTAATTATCCGAGCATGGTACTCGGACTAGGTTAAAACTAGCTCCTTTATCTAGTTAATTCGAATTCATGGAGAGGATTAGTTTTTAATCATGTAGCAGTTCTTTTGAGAGACATTTCACAAAAGCAGCTTTTCTTTACATTTTTGTATAAACCAGGTGAATCCAATGGTGAATCGAATCTTTTACAAGTAAATGCCATCTCAGTGAAGGTGACTTTTCCAAGTAGAGTGTTACCAAACAGGCATCTTTGACCCCTGGAGACAGATAGAGGCATTTAGAAATATCTGAACTCACCCAGTCTCTTTACCTTCCCCTATTTAAACAGACAGAATCTGAAGTTTGCTTTCTCTGACCATTTCCTACATGTGTGCTAAATGATAGAATAAATCACCCAGTTACAGACATGCATTTTATTTTCCACTTTTAGCTTTTTTTTTTTCCTTTCTACGTCTGCTGACTTAATGATGTTAATTTATGTCACATCCTTGGAAGCAAGTTACGTAAGTGGTAGATAAAACCTCCCTTTCTGCAATATTATGAAATTAATGCCTAAACTATTTCTGTGTTAGGTATCCATTTTAGCTTTGATTCCCAAATTATAATCTGGAAGCTGTAAATTGGAACATTTAAACTTATTTGCAGAATTTAATTAGATTATTAATGTGTGTAAGAGCTCATTTTTTAGTTTTCTGTATGATAAATTGATCATAAAATGAGTTGTTGGTCTCAGCAATAACATTTTTGTCTCCTTTACAGTCCAGAAAAATACAACTTTGCTTCTTATATCTAAGGACAGTAGACTCTAGACTTGTTCACAACTACAGGTTAATTGAGGTCCAGGAAGGTTAAATAACTTGCTCTCAGTTGCAAAGTAAGGCCTAGTACTGAGTCTCCTCATTTCCATTTTTGTCATAGTGGCAAAGTCCTGCTTCTTTTTATGTTAGAGTCAAATGATGCTGGTCATCCACTCCAATTTTAGTTTAGAAATTATCTTTGGTCAGGAATAGAAACCTACTTGCCATCCTCAGATATTCCAAAAACATAACCGTCCGTTGAAAGTTCTTAAAATTCTTTTGTCATGGAAGTGAAGAATTTAGTAAGAAATATGTTTTGAAGAGTAGAGAGGTGTGAATTCTAGAGGCCTAAGTGGCCAGAGAGCAGGGAGAGCAGGGCCTGACCTGGTGCAGCACAGGAAGCAGTACTGTCATGTGAGAGCCTGTTAGAATTGTAGATGTGAGGTGCTGGAAGTATCGAGGAGAACACTATGTAAAGTATGAGATTGTACACATGAAACCAGTGGACTGTAAAATTGAGACAGTGAATGAAATGGAGATTCGGGAGGGGCTTCCCAAATTTGCTGAATCAGAAACTCTGCAGGTGGCCCCTGCGATCCTTCACAAGCTCTGCAGGTCATTCTGATAAGCCTGTAATTCTGAGAATCTTGCTCAAGAACAGTGGTTGTTTATACATTAACATGCATTTGAATCAGCAGGAGGGCATGTTAAAAGCCACAGGAGTTCTTGATTCCGGGACTTTGGGGCGGTTCCTGGGAATCCAAATTTCTAACAAGTGGTGGTACTGCTGCCCCTGGTTCAGGGCCCACGTCTTAGGAAATGGTGCACCAGCTGTCACCTCAATTACAGTCGGCCTCTTGCTTGTCTTTTTCCCTCACCAGCCCCAAGCTAAGAGACGCTGCTGTTCCAAATTGTGACACACTGTTGCATCATGTTGACACGAGCTATTCACGTGCCCATTTTACCCACTAGGCTGAAACGTTCCGTATATTACTCCTGGATCCATATCTTACTCCAGGGTCCGCAGCTTGCATCTAACCTGGAAAGGGCTCTACCCTATGGTCGATGCCCAGTACGTGCTTTGACTGAAATGCACCATAATGTCCACTGGTCCGGCAACACACTACAGCTAGCTCTGGGTATCTGGTTACAGCAGTTGTAGGAAAAGGAACCCTTCCAGAATGCCAGACATTAGAGGGATGCCACCGGCAAGAAACACAGGGCCATAGTCCCAGCCAGAACTGTGACATCCAGTTTTATTTGTTCCCTGAGTGAAGAAAACTGTAGTCACATCTGTCCTCTAAATGAAGCATAGTTGGATGTAAAGAAAAGTTGATTTTACTCAGGAGATCTAAAATACCTCTATTCTCTCACCTCTGACTCATTTTGCACCCTCTCGTACTCTGCATCAAGCACTGAAACTGCTCAGCTGGCCACCAGAGAGCCCTTCAGCGCTGGCTCCAAGGGTGGCTCTTCTTTCTTCCCCTTCCTGACCTTAGTGCTGTGCTTGACGGTGATGCGAGTCCCTTAAAAATGTCCTCTCCTGTTTCTGGAACATTGTTCTTTCCTGTTTCTCTTCTCCCCCTGGCTTCTTTGTATGTCGTTTCAGTCTCCTCTTCTTATCCCTTTCATGCCTGCCTCCACAAGCTTCAACTTTTGATGACCCTTTCTAAGAGCACTATCATTTATAATCTTATCTTTTATCAGCCATCTGTCTATCTGTGATTATTCCCAAATCTCTCCAGCTCACCCTCCCTCCTCATGTTTATATCTGTGGCATTCACATGTTTCTTGGGCATATAAATAGACCTGGGCTTGTTTTTAAAAATATTTATGTGTAGAGAGAGGAAGAGGGAGAGAAACGTGATGTACAAGAGAAACATCAGTCAGTTACCTCTCTCATGTCTC
Organism: Noctilio leporinus; assembly: GCA_004026585.1. Taxonomy (NCBI): domain Eukaryota; kingdom Metazoa; phylum Chordata; class Mammalia; order Chiroptera; family Noctilionidae; genus Noctilio; species Noctilio leporinus. The sequence goes on along the minus strand of PVIW01000321.1, from coordinate 482,301 downwards.
TAACTGGGACCTAGCCTGCAACCTAGGCATGTGCCCTGACTGGGGTTTCACCCGGCAACCTTTTGGTTCCCAGGCCGGTGCTTAATCCACTGAGCCACACCAGCCTGGGCGCACCAGGACTTCTTACTTGAAATCTCAAAGTGTGGTTCAGCAGCTGAGACTGCACGACTTTAGAGAGTGCCATTTCCATCATAGTTTCTAAGAACAGCACCTTCTGCACTTAGGCGGCAGTCAGCAGCCTGTGTGACCGTTCATGGCAGTCGAATAACAGCCACAGCCGTAAATCCCTCCAAGCAAGCCTATTAAATTCTCTTTAATTTAATCCTTCACATCCACACTGCCCTTCCCCCTAGTTCAGTCTCTGATACTTTTGTGCAAGAAATTCTTAACTGATTTCTCTTCCTTTACTTTCACCTTCTTATCCATACTCTTCACAACCTCCTGGGGGAAGTATCTGAAAATGCAATTTTAATTAGATCATTCCTCTGACCGTAATTCTTGAAATGCATGGCACAGACATTTCTTTCTGATCTTCAGCTGCCTAACTCTTCAGCTTCACTACCTTCCCTCCAGCCCATGTTTTTACAAAACATGTCAGCACTACTCAAACAGTCTGCAAAACTTATTTATGATCAGGACACAGTGAAATAAGGAGCTTGAGCCAGAATATAAATCAATGCACAGCTTCCTTTGTCAAGAAAGTTTGGCAATTAAAAAGCAATTGGATGAAGTAGTATGTATGCACAGTGACTTAGTTGATTTATACTCTGGTGACTTGTGTTGTCATGGACTACTAACAAATAGTTCATAGACTGGCCACAAACTGCTCTCTGACCTCCCCATTCTCTACTTTCCCTCAAGCTTCTGTGTCTTTGAACCCACTGTTCTCTCTTTAAGATTCTGCTTTCAACCCTGGCTGGTGTGGCTTAGTGGGTTGAGCATGGCCTGTGCACCAAATGGTCGCTGGTTCGATTCCCAGTCAGGGCACATGCCTGGGTTGCAGGCCAGGTACCCAATGGGGGCATGTGAGAGGCAATCACATATCGATGTTTCTTTCCCTTTCTTTCTCCCTCTCTTCTCTGCTATCTAAATTTTTTTTTTTAATATTGCTTTTCATTTCTTTGCTCATTGCTACAGTGCTTGTCCCCTAGCTGACTACCTTTTCTCTGTGGGAACCTTGCCACCCTGGCATTTCTCAGCCTCACTAACACTTGCCTTAGAACACTTGCAGAATTTGGCTGTGATGATTTTGATTTTGCATATTTGTGCGTGTCCAATAAACCCCTGAGTGCAGAAGCCATTTCTTTTCAATTCCAGACTTACAGAGCCTAAGTTGGAAGTCAGCCAATAGCAGCAACCAGTAATCTTGGGGCATTAAATGAGGATTTGTGGGTATCTCATCAGGAAAACGGAAACCACTCTAGGTGTTTCAGAGACAGGGAAGGTAGTACACAGAATTGGTGAGGCAGATGGTGGAAAACTGGGAAGCGGCACAGGGCATGGTGAGGCAACCCAAAACATGGATGACATCAGGAAGCTACCACTGTGCCCTACAATTCAAGGCACAGTACAGGGATGGGATGGTACCAGCACCCCAAAGCTGGGACCTGCTGACAGATACTAACGCTGTCAGGGCTGCCAGGCACGAGCATGGACCAGTGGAGGGAGGGGCCTTCCCGGAGGAAACTGAAGCCACAGGGTAGGGGTAACTACTCTAGAAATGACAGCAAAAGTAGTGTTTGCAGGGAAAAGACCTTCGTTTCTCTTCCTCTGCCCTCCGGTGTGCTGGTGGTGCTTCAGAGTGGACAGGCCCAAGTGGAAACCAGGAAGTGAGCAATTGCAGGCAATGTGTGTCCCTTTGACACAGAGAGGAGGACAAGGGAAACATGGGGAACAGGTCTGAGAGCAGAGAGGTCTGTGACCACCCACATGGGTCTGGCCTGGAATCTTCCACTCAGATGCTATTGTGACTAAAGCAACTCACAGAATCTAGTTCTTCATCTCTGAAATGGAATTTATGTTCCTTTGCTGGTTTGCCTTTGCGCTGTGGAAATTTTATTATACATGCATCTCTCTCTCTTTCTTTAATTTTTTTAGTTGCAGTTTACTGTTGTTTAACAGATCAACTATTGGGATTTCCCCCTGTTTTCAAAAATTTTCTTGGCCGTGACATTGGGTAATAAAATCGTACAGGTTTCATGTATACCATTCTCTGTTACATTATCTACATAGGTCTCTTTGTTAGTACTCACAGACTGAGGGGAAAGCCCTGAGTGAGATGGAAGTTCACCTCCCCTAGCGCAGGGCCAGGAGAGCCTGAAGAAAGAGACAGGTTGCTCAGTGGTATAGCATCTGAGACTTCACTGAGGGGAACTTGCACATCCTGGATAGCTGAGCAGGCGTCAGAGAACCGTGCAGGGTAAAAAGGGAGTGATTAGCTCCTGAATGCCACCAGGTCCAGGAGATTACTTTACATGCCTGGCCAGGTCCGACAACCGCCTATTCCCGAAACTAGCACACAGCAGGAGGCAGGGGAAGGGTGCCGATCTGTGTCAGAGTGAACACTGAGTGCCACCAGTCTCTAAGGGGCGTATGTGGCAAGCAGTGTCCATTCTGACCTGCGTCCAGCTCACAGGTCAGATGACCATCTTGTCATGCAAAACTCTCTCCTCCATGGTCTTGGCAACTGTTTAGGTAAGAATATATATCTTTTCCCCAGGAGGGAATTGAGTGTCCAGTTACTGATTTATAGCCGATTTTTTCCTCACTACCACATTTGTGTTATAATAGAACATACCCTTTACTTTTGACATCTTCTGAGAATATTCTTCTAAAGGCTTCGCTCTGGACAGCTAAGCTTCCAAGACACTGCAAGATAAAGTCCTAGTGGCAATCCTAACTTTTCCAGAAAAGCCTGTGTTGGCATCTCTGTCTTTCAACTTCTTGCTTTGTGATTTCTGGGAATTTGATAAGCCACTCTGAGCCTGTTTGTTTTTCACCAAGAAAATGGGAAGTGTACTTTTTTATAATTCTGATGGCAGAATTAAATGAAGAGAATATCTGCTGTAATACCAGAAAGGTGATCCTTAGTATTTGTAAGTATTTTTATCAAGTTGCCTTCCAGGCTCCCCGAACAACGGAAGAACAGTGCTTTTCTTAAGGTAGATTGAATAAGTTTTTGTTGTCAGAACTGTCAACTTCTTGAAATGCCTTTGAAATAAAACGAACATCTCAAGCATCCAAAAAAAAAAAAAAAAAAGGGGGAAAGAAAACCGTCTCAATAATTCAACATACATCCTGCCACCACACACAAATGAAATGATGCCTGGCCCCTATGGACTGAATCATGTCCCCCCACCCCCACCCAACATTCCTGTCTTGAAGCCCTAATCCCATATGGAGTCTGGAAATGGAGTCATTGGGAGATAAATAGGTCTTTAGATGGGGCCATGAGTGTGGGGCCCTTATGATGAAATTCGTGTCCTTTGAATAAATGCCATTGAAGAGCTTGCTCTGTCTCCCTGCTGTGAGGCCCCCGTGAGGAGATGACAGGTTAACCAGCCAGGAGGAGAGCTCTCACCAGAGCCTGACCATGCTGGCACCTTGATGATGATCTGGCTTCCAGAACTCTGAGACAGTAAATGTCTGCTGTTGAAGCCACTCGGCCTATAGGCTCTTGTTGTGTGAGCCAGAGCTGAGACTCTACCTTTGTAGACCAGTGAGTCTTGCTTTGGGTTTTAACTCAAGTTTAGACTGGAGCTCGATAAAGGCAGTGGGTGGATTGAAACAATTCAGGACACCTAGGAAGTGACAGTGGCGCTGTAAGTACATGTCAGATTTAAATGGCTTTCCAAGTTGCACTCCATAGTTTCTGAACCTTGGCTGGAAGTTATTTAAACTTTAAAGACCCACAAGATAAAAGCATGTTCAAGTGCTTTAAACTCAGCAAGCTTTCACGCTGAGAGTATTTAAAGTTTAAATTGACTCCCACAGGGTCCAAGGCACCATCCAGTGTGTGGAGGGGTTCTTTGAACACTCCTGTAGTCAGTATGAGTCCACTGTATTTCGAGAATGTAGTGACAGCAACACTCCTTTTCTATCTACTTTTCATATTCACTCAACCAACATCCAGTGGATCAGTATGGTTCATAAAGCGTTTAGATTGCTGTAAAAGGTACATACTTAGTCCTTCCCGCAGGAAGCTTGCACGCTAGTATAAAATGTGTTACAAAGAAGTATTTGTGAAATGTTAGCCATGTCTTAAGGGGAAGAAAAGCTCATTTTCTGCTTAAGAGGTCAGCTTGGCAGGCTCAGGGAGAAATTAGCATCTGAATGGACTGTTAAAGGATAAGGGCATCAGTGAACTCCAGGTGAGTGGTGAGGACAGTTCTGCCTTATACCAGCAGCAGTTACACAGGGTTCTGGGTGCCTGTGTTTGCCTACAGCACAGGTATGGGGTACAGGAAGGAGATGAGGTTGACAAGGTAGGTCTGTTCATAAAAAAAATGGAACTCGATTCCAGACTAAGGAATGTAGACTTGAATCTGGTCATGGGGAGACAATCCAGATTTTTGAGAGAGCAAAGCAATATGGTTGCTGTGAACCACACCAGGTTGTCCCCAGTTGAGTGTTAGGAGAAGTAGGTCATCTCAGCTTCCCTCCAGAGAGCAGTGAGAGTCAACACATTTTCTCTCAAGAGCCAGGCAGTTAAAATTTGAGACTTTGCGTACCATATCGTTTCTTTCGCAAGTTCTCAGCTCTGATGCTGTAGTCAGAAAGCAGCCATAAAAAAAATATGTTCATGAATGACTGTAGCTGTGTTCAATAAACCTTTATTTTCAAAAACAGATGGCAAGCCAGATTTACCTAATTTGCCTATTCCTCCAACAAAGGGTGCAATAGATGAGATGATTTGGCTGTTGATGCTTTTTATTGACTTTTCTTTTTGTCTTTGTTACAGATTTCTTGGCAGTTTTTATTCCTGTGATTACAATGAGGGCTTTTATTTACATTCCTTAACAAAACTCTAAAACAGATACTTCTATCCTCAAATGAGAAAGTGAGAAGTGGCATAGGGTTGGCCTTAACCCAGTGACAAAGGGTCATGGAAGGCAATAATCACAGTGGCTGAAACGTAAATGGCCTCTGCCATGTATCATGCACTCTTCTAAATATATTATACATGTTAACATATTTAACTATTGAAATGGCATTGTAAAGGTTTTTTTATTCTTTTATTGTCCCCCTTTGCAAATGGGAAGATAGGGCGCAGAAAGGTCAGGTGACTTCCCGTGGTCACCTAGTTTGCAGGAAGCGATGCAGTCAGGATTTGAGTGTGGGCATCTAGCACAGGATACTGTATTAAATTCTATGTCATGCTATGTTTTAATGAGAAGTTGAAGTTAATTTCATCAATTTATTTAGCTGAAATTAAGAGCTGGATTAATACTGTTTAAAAATTAGTCTAGGTCTGTCTATGGAAACTGTGCTTCTCCTAGGTTGTAGCTCTTCTGTATTCTGAGGTTTCATACATGCCATGGTTGCATCAGAGCATGTGACTATGTTTAAATACAGAGATCTTTTCCTGTGGAAAAAAAAATCATTCTTTCAAAATCAGGTTTTTAAATATCAAGATATAAGTGGGTGTCCCATATAGTTGAGCTGTTTTTCTAGGTGCAAGACTTCTAGTGCTAACCACACCTATGCTTAATGTCAGCTCTGGAGCCAGGAAACACATCAGTAGATTGTAAATTTGGGGATTTTAGGAAGTTAAGGAGGTACTAAAGTAAAAATAAGCTGGGAAAATAACTACTTTATAATGCCATGAGGGTATCAATTATACAGCTAAGGTTCATAGTTTAGGTAAATCAAATTGTTTAAAATTAATATCCTAGTGTTAGAGACTCCAATCAAGTTATGGTATAATCCAGAATACCACCAGACCCTACTGTATAGCAATAAATAGGACATGCATGTTTGACTTTTCCTTAATGTTTTTAAAAAGTGTTTTCATTTGGTGCAAAGGAAAATAAATATACTATAGTGGAAATCTTTGGATTCAGACAGACTTGGTTTTGAATCTTACCTCCATACTTCACTCTGTATTGAAAATAAAGCAGGTTCCCAAATCTCTTTGCTCATGACCTGTCTATGAATATGAAGCTTATAATAAATAACCTACATAGTTGTTATGGGAGATGAACTATAATTTTTCCTTTATGAAAGGGAATGACATGATGTTTAAAATGCTATTTTTTCTTTTTCTTTTGATTGTAAAATTAACATTTAAAAAACTTAACCTAGATGGAACAGGGATATAAATATATGCAGATTTATAGGGCATGAGTGTCTACACATAAATCAAAATTAGATAAAATTAATGAATTGGGGAATACTACTGGGTTACAAAGTCCAGTAAATCCTAAAATATTTGGATTAAGCTTTCTCCCAAAATTGAAGATATTTTCTCAAGGGAGTCTTTGCATTTTGACTTCAAGATACTTTTGCCTATGAGGGTGTCTTACTAACATGTTCTTTTTACACCATTTTATCTTTATCTTTGGCTATTTTATGTTTCTCTGTAAGAGAATTCCCATGAAAAATCCATTTGTCACCATGCTATCTTTATGTAGATAAGAAAATAGAAGAGACGCGAAATTGAGGACCAAACTGTGAAAGGGAATGTGTGCCCTCTAGCGACCACCATTTATTTCTCACAAGGGTATATATAGCTTTTCTTTTTGTTTTCATCATTTTAAATAAACATCAAACTTGATTCTAAAATAAATGGCCCAGTGTTTTCAACTTCAGCATATTACATTGTTTGATCATAGATTTATGACCATGACAAGTTTTCATCTATCGTTTAAGAGAATATTTCTATTAACCTGCTTTAAGGTGATTTTCTTGCACAGGACTGTGTTTCAAAAGGACTTTCAATTTACTGAAAATGAAAAATAGGTTCTAGGCACCTGTGGCTTAGAAACATCGTATTGCTGGTCATCAGGTCATACAACTTTTGTGCATGTGCTTCCATACTCCTTGACTATACAACTAATTTCTCCAGTGTAGCTTGATCTGACAATCTCAGAATTTGGGGGATTTCCTTAGTTTTTCAAGTGTGTTTCCCTGACAGTTACATTAACAGAAGGTATAATGGTTACTTATTTTAATCATATAGCATTTTAGAAATTAATATTATCAATGTATTTTTAAATGATTAGGATTTATTGACAAAATAAGGTGAAAAGATTACCTTAAAATTATTTTTTTATCTACCAGATGTTAAAAAAGTTAAGTTTTACTTTTTGGTGACAAGAAGTATGTTTGTAGGAGTTGTATTCTGTTTAGTGCGATCGGTTATCCTAGAAGTACAAAGATTAATGGCAATGCCAAATAACACATGGAGTTTTCTTGCATTTATGGCTTAAAAAGATTAGATCATGGGGTTTGTCTTCAAGGACATTTATTTTAAAAGGCAGTATTTTTATATACTTTAAACATATTATTGGTTCAGTATAATTGACGATGAAGAAGACACAATTTTAAGGACAAATTTTATGTTTTAGACAAGAATTCAGATTTTGAAACACATGTTAAATAGGCATATTTTACAACAAGGTAAACTACACAGAAATTGATTTTTGAGTATCTTTTAAAAATGCATTTCAGTCCAATCTGGAATCATTAAATTTAACTGCACTGAAAAGTATTATTTTATGAATGATGTACTTTAATTTACACATATAAAACTAGAAATATACTCAGGCTTGTAAAGAAAATTATGCAAACATAGGGAAAACAGAATATCTGATAGGACTGTTGATGTAGCCAGTTTAGGTTAACTGAGGACAATGTCCTTTTTCATTTGTCATATTTTGATTTAGGTGCTTTGTAAACTGTGAAAAAGAGTGTATAGGGTTTTTATTGTAACTGGGAATTTTAAAATCCTTTGCTGATATTCGAGTTGATTGTCAGATGAACCAACTGTTGTAATTGGAATATCAAAGCTGCAAGGTATGCAAAGCTCACCTCAGCTTTGTATTTCAGATCAAAATCGTTTTAAATAGTGGGGTAAATAAGCACATTTAAGAGTAATTTTTAAAAGGTATTTTTTTTTTTAGTTTCTATTTTAAGACTAGTTTGATGATAGCTTTTTAGTTTGTGCAATTTAAAGGAAGATGAGAGAAGTTAAGTCGTCCACCTGAGCAAACAACATAAAAACTAAATGGTTGACTAAAAACCTGTGATACCTGATTTTCAGTTCAGGAATTTTCCATTTAGTTTACATTGAAAGCACACACAAACACACGGAGAGTCCCATACATCACACACATTAAAAAACTGTAAGGCAATCATGTGGCCCTGTCTTTCCCCTCCCACCAAGGAAAATGCACCTGCACTGTATGAACACACATGTACCTGTGTAAGTATATACACATACACACACACACAAAGAATTACGTACTCAGCACATCCCAGAAACCTAAAAATACTTTATTTTTAGCACTAATAGGGTTTTTAGTGAATTTCACTTGATGTTTTAAGCTCTCTCATTCAAACTTAATTCATACTCAATTTTTAAAAGCAAATAACATGTGGAAATATACAGGTGAGAACAATTGATTGCCCCAGAAGGAAGGTTGGAAGAGGAAGGAAAGGGAAAACCTGATCCTGAAAATTTTCACAGAAGTTCTGTATCATGAACTGAGTCTTTAAAAATGAGAATGAGTCCTAATTGGTATGACTCAGTGGGTTGTATGTCATCCCACAAATCAAAAGGTCACCAGTTTGATTCCTGGTCAGGGCACATACTTGGATTATGGGCCAGGTTGCCGGTCAGGGCGAGTGCAAGGGGCAACCGATGGATCTTTCTCTTGTACACTGATGTTTTTCTCCCTTTCTCCCTCCCTTCCCCTCTCTTTAAAAAGAAATAAAATTCTTAAAAAAGTGAGAGAGATGAATATGAGTTCATCAGATGGACCAGGATCTGGAGAGTATCACATACCGATAGAGAATTAAAAAGACTTACCAATTTCTAGAAATCTGAAAGACAAAGATGATTATTAAAAAATACAATAAATAGAGTTTTGAAATCTTACCTCACTGCCAAAAAGACTTCTTCTACATTTGTAATACCAATGAAAAAGAATTGTGGTTTTGTTTCCATTAACATAAAAATATATGTTTTACCTAATTAAAATATACTATAATAAAGCCAGTTTGTTAAGTCATCTGGTCTAGACGTAGAGCTTTAGGATCCTGTAAGAGTTAACTTATTTCACAAGTGTGAACACTTTACTTTCAGGCTTCTAAAGATGAAGCTCTCAAGTCTTTATGAAATTCTGCATGCAGTGATGTTTAAAAATGTAAAATGGACATTCATAACCCAGTTCACTAATCAAATTAGTGAAGTCTGAGAGCTTGGAGGATTTCTACTTTAATCGTTTACACATTTGGGAATGATGAGTTCCAAATGGTATATTGAAAGTGACTGAATGAAAGTTTATGTAAATGTGTCATATTAGCTTAATACTTTCTATAGTGGTAACTGTACAGAAAATTAACAGAACATAGTAAGTACCTGTTAAGAGGCTCTTCTGACATAATTAGCACAGTTATCATATAGCCCAAGTTCCATACAACAATGTACTATTGAGAATTCAAAATGGACTTCTTAAACTGTGAAGGTTTCTTTCTATTTTTCGGAGGTGGGACAGTATTTTCCAGTGTTTTTGCTTCTAATTTACTTAAAATGTTTACACATACATGTGCACAGGCAAATATATCTCTCGACTTTGACTGTATGGTCTAAATTTGCATCCCCTTTATGAGAAATTCAAGTGGATACAGTAGAATCCTTTTGTACAAAGGGACCCAAAGGGGAAACTTTGATCTTCTGAATGTTTAGTATATATGCACCATACTTTGTGACATTTTGAAAATTCCAGCAAAGGGAGGGTTTCTTTGAAAGATGACCTTGATTGTTAATAAACCCTTTGCAAATAAAAATATTCCAAGACACAATTTTTCTGCTCTATGGGACTTTGCTCATTTTGGTTTTTGGAGTTTTGTGATGAGTGTCTTTGTAAAGGAGAGAACATTTATCATTTCATTGCTAATCACAAATAATGATGAAGATGAAATTTCAGGGCGTACCTGAAAAATACCAGACAGAATGGTCATCAATAATTACAGGAGAAAAAAAAATCATTTTGTGAAGAGAGAATAAAAAGTCAATTTTCTTAGCAGAAAAGAGGATTTTAAGTTGGATAAAGCTAGATTGGATTTAAGGGATAGAGTCTGTCTTTTATAACATGTAGAAGTACATTAAGGCCAGAGTGAAGTGTGAGGAGAGTCAGATGAGTGAGGAGGACGTCACTGTGCTGATTGTAAGGGTGCAGAGGCTCTTATGAGTAGCTTAGTGTATATCAGTCCATTAACAGTGGTTTCTTGAGAATTTTTAAGGTGAAAAAGGATAAATGGGTAATTTTATGAAGAAAGAAAACATGCATAAAATTGAACATTTCATACAATATTGAAAATAATTTTTCACATTTTGGTGGTCAGAGTTTTAAATGTGAAAAAAAGAAATGAGTGATTTTATGCAGAAAGAAAAATGCATGCATAAAATCTAAGATTTCATGCAATATTGAAAATAATTTTTCACTGTTGCTCTCGATGGATATTGAGGAGGTAACAGAGTTACATCTGCGTATGTTCAGTTGCTGATTAAATGCCCAGCCTCAGGTAGTACAGTGCAAAGTATGATAGGAAAGATCCCTGCCTAAATGCCGGGGAGCGTAGACAGCACTCTTCATGAACATGTAAGGATTTAAATCATGAGAGCTTGTTCATTTGTCCTGTATCTCAGCAAAGATACCTGGAAAAGATTCGATAGCTGTGAAAATGTGAAAATGAGGGGGCAGGCCACAAGCAACGATGAGGCAATAGCTGCCAAACTGATAAGAAATAAGATCAATGTGCAACTGCTACCTGAAAGCCAGGGTTGGAGTGCGAACCAAGAAGGAGACCACATTCATTTTGTTCAAAGCAGTGGAAGTGCAGCTGCGACTGGGCATTGAATGTGGGCCATTGGTACTCAGTGAGAGTCATGGGAGTCCTTTGGAATCTGCTTCTGCTTCCCCTTCTCCCTTCCATCCTCCTTGCCAGCACAGAGATGGGGACAGTTACTGGCAGAATATTAGAGGGGAAACCCTCTAATATCCAGCTAGCCACTGGATATTAACTCCCAGAATTCGAAAGGATAATGTTGAATGTTCAATGTTGAAGTGCAGGCTAACCACAGATCACATCAGGACAGAGAAACTTCTAGCAAGGAAGTCATAGAGTTGAAGCAACATGTAAAGAATAAGATTAGGTGACAAATATGTCATAGCTGAAATCCTGTGTGGATTTGGTCTAGACTGCACCTATTTTTTAAAAATCTGTAAATCAAAAAAGGTGTATAATCATCCCCCAAAGGGTTTTTAATGTAAAATGGGAATTGAAGCAACCATGTGTAATCTCTTTCCAAAATCGTAAAATCAGACAGACAGCAATAATTGAACAAGGAAGAACCCCTTTGTGGAATTTCCCATCCTGTTGTCTGAATTGATCTTAATAGTTAGAACTACCTGCCGCTGTTGTCCAGACTTTCTTAAATTCCTTGCAGACCAGATAGCGGGCAGAGGGTTACCACAGGTTTGACCCCACAAAGCCCTTCATTGTGGAGAGAGATGCAATTCACTTGCCTGGGCCTCTCGCCTAGAAGCTGATTAGTTGTAATTCATGGAAGAGGTGTTTCTTGATTAGGCAAAGTAAAAGTCACAGTGTGAGCTAATCCCAGACCTATTTCTAACACATCTTGTCAAATGGACGCTTCACCAAACCAAATAATGTGGACAGATGCATGTTCATTTATGCTATTTATGGTGTTTAGTACTGTGCCTATCATATAATAAGCCCTTCGTATATGCATTTTGTGGAAAAAATATAGAAAGATATGTGGTTTTTTTAAATTATTTTTTTAGAGAGAGGAGAAGGGAGAGAGGCAGAGAAGGAGAGAGATATCAATGTATGGTTGCCTTTCACCTGCCTCCAGCTACGGACCTGGCTGGACACCTGGCTTGCACCCTGGTTACGTGCCCTGGCTGGGAATTGAGCCAGTGGCCTTTGGGTTCGCAGGCTGGCGCCTTATCCATTGTGCCACCAGCCAGGGCAAAAAAGATATGTTTTAAAAGGAAACTTACAGTTTCACATTTTTCAGAGAGATGTCAAAGTACTGTATGAATTTTTGAATAAAATTATTTTCTTTCAAACTGGGTAAATAACCTTGTAATGTATTGGAGAGAGAGGTTGAAAGATAATTATAACACGTGTGCAAAGAAGATCAATGTTAATTTCTGGCCTGGTAGAAAACTTTCCCCAACATAGACCTTAGCAATTCTCTCCCAGCTGTGATGCTGGCCGAGCATTTAGGTCAAGTTTTAGTTTCATGGACTTGGTGGAAGTGAACCATCTTTCCTAGAGACAATCAGAATTAAAAGCATGTGGAACCAGATAGCTCAAATCTAAAGTGATGGTTGGGATTTAATAGTGACTGGTGGATATTCCCATCTCACCTTTCTGAGTAAGAAAATATATGGTGTGTAACTGGGTGAGACTGATTTAAAGAAAAAAAAAAAAAGGACAAATTTGACCAAAGTAGATTATACCAAGAAGCCCCATTTTCAAAATAGAAATCTTCTGATGGATAGGTAGGTAAGAGTCAGTGAAGGATCACTTCATTGGAAGAGATGCAAGACTTAAGTATGGCTCAGGGCTCCATGCGACACTTGAAGTAAGATTTGTTTCTAGAAGAAATGCTTGAATAAAGCACACTGTATAGAGTATAAGGTTAAGAGCTTTGTCAAAGCCAGATCCTACAGGGCCATGTTGAAACTTTGGTCTTTATCCAAAGAAAAATGGAAAGTCTTGGAGTGGTTTTAAGAATGAGGGTAACATAATCAGATAGAGCATAGAATACATGGTAGGGTTCCAGAAGGATCTCCCAGAGCCATTTGAGAGGCTCTCACAATAGCTTTGGTCACGTTTAACGCCAAGGTGAAGTAGGATGCCACAGCTGTGAAGAGCATGAGAGGCAGACAGATTCAGAAGAAATACACTATTTGATGGATTAGACTTTGCAATGGATTTAAATATGGGAGGGAAAGGGGAAGAGGTGTTAAAGATGATAGTGATACCATTGACAGATCTGAGGAACACTGGGAGTGTACCAGCTTGGAAACATCAAACATTAAGTCTTGCCATTTTATGCCAAAAGAGTAGACAGCGTGCAAGTGGAGACACCCAGTAGGCAGATCATTGTATAGCTGCAGAGCTCAGAAGAGCTGCTTAAATTAATGATATGTCTTACCAGTTATTGATCTATGCATTGTAATTGAGGGTCCTGATCATGGACATGGGTAAGATTGCTGGGTAGATACAATAATACAATAGATAGAATACAACAGATAGAAGATGATTGATCATAAACAGCCTTAATGAACTCCAAGGTTAAGAAGAAATTACCAGTGGTTAAAGAAATAGAAAAAAACAGAGTAGCATCATGGATGGACAAAAGGAATTTCCAAAAAAGGAGGGTACGGTCAATGTTAAGTGTTGCTCAATTGTCAGAAACTAAAGCTCTCCATTGGATTCATTGATTAGATCCTCTTATGAGCAGTGATTTCATTGAGGAAATATGGAGTGGATTAAGGGGTACATAGAAGTTGGGGAACTGACAGTAAATGTAACCAATTTTTTGTTTGTTTGGTTCTATTTTGTTTGGTTATTTATTTTATGTTTTAGATTCCCCATATAAGCAAAGTCATATGGTCTCTGTCTCTGACATAGTTCACTCAACATAACACCCTCTAGGTCTATTCATGCATGTTGTTGCAAATAGCAAGAGTTCATTCTTTTCGTGGCTGAGCAACATTCTCTTGGATATACGTTCTGCTTCTAGTCTGATAGCTGCACTCTTCTGTGTAAAGTGGAAAACAGTGGCATCTGTGGGGAGCTGGAGAAAGAAGACAGGTCACAGCTCTGAGAGTTTTGGAGCTAGTTTAAAATAGCTACTGCGGGCAGTCAGCTCAGGTTGACAAAAACTGTGGCAAGACGCCAGGTTCTTTGGAGGCTGTGGATCACTGCCTTCATTTGGGTTCCCCTAACAGTGAATTTGGATACAAAGGTTTAAGGTGCACATTTACTTGGGGTGTGATCCTAGGAAGCAAAGTTGGGGAAGTGAGGTTAGAAAATGGAGGCCGCCAATACAGGCTGACACCTGAACAGGTTATTGCTGGGACAACCAGAGGTTACACCTGAGTATAAACATCTCAGCATTCCTGTCCCATAGACCCCATGCGCTGCCAAGTGGATGCCTGTAGGCAGAGTGACACCTCCATTTTTATAGTATACCCAAGGAAAAACAAAAAACTCTTTCTCAAGACATTTTGGTGGAAAAATGCACTGGATTTTGTTGATGGTTAAATGGGTGTAGTCAAAGACTTGGTTAATCAGTTCATAATAAGAGAGATGGGAAAGGGTTTTGCAATAGAACTTGAAGGAGCAGATGTCCTCTTACTGAGCTTCCCTTCACCTATGTTATGTTTTTATGAATTGAAGGCAAGATCCCCCACCACCCAAAAGATCACTATTTGTTGTGGTGCTCATTTTGTTGTGGTGGTCTGGAACCAAACCCACAATATATCTGAGGTGTGCTTGTATTTTAAAATCAACATTATGAATACCAAAATGGGAAACCCAATGACTAAGCTGATAGGAAAGCAAGATGTATGAAAGATAGAAGTTGCCACATATGATAAAATAAAATCTATAAATTTTTACAGTCTATATGCAAATGAAAGCATTGACATTTAATGACATTGGGTTTGGGATCAAAAATCTCTGAAATTAGATCTCTGTTCCTTTAATTTCTCATTGGGTAGCCTTTATTCAGTAAATATTTATTACTTATATTTATATTTATTACTTCCCCTTCTTTGAGGGGAAGAATATAATAGTGAGCAAGATGAATTAATTTCCTTCCTCAAGATTCTAATAGTCTGAGATCAGTTCATTTCTTTGTGCCTCCATTTCCTTACATGAACAGAGTCGATAATGCCTTACTGCAGGCTTCTGTAAGAACACAAAAAAGAGGATCATTTATTGGAAGTGTTTCATGTTCTGTGAAATACTGTATCAGTTTCATTTTAAACTAATAACCTGCAACTAGCATAAAAAACTTTAGCAGGTCTCTATGGTTTAAAGCCCTGAAATTTGTGTTCAGGAAATCCATTCATAAGTTTGTGATAGCAGGCAACTGGCTTAATGAGAATTTGTGTGGAAAATTCCTAGAAGTTTTAATTAACTCAATTGAACTTCGTTGTGAGTTGATAGTCTAATATGGAAGTCAAAGCATCGATTTAACTCAGAGGGTGCATCCGTGAAAAACCAAGAAGATAATTCTCTCCTTTTCCCTGATTATACTAAATATTACCATTACGGTCCCATTAGCAGCCAGATTTTAAGGAAAGGAAGGTACTGAGTATGGATTATACACTGAAGTGACAGGGAGTGGAACTGGCCCAGTCTCAGACACTTTCTAGTTAATCTATAGTGCTAACTTCAACTATTTGAGGATTATATTAGAAATGAAGATACAACATGGTAATTCAAGTATGTTATTGGTGTCTAAATCTTGTGCTAATATTTTTGCTCTACTTCACAGATTTCCTATGAAAATTGAGAGCCATTTATTTCTCTAGAGAATTTAATTTGTTTGCCTGTTTTGTTTTGTCTAATGAGCGATTGGATTAGATGATCTCTAAATTCCCTTTTCATAGATTCTTTACAGATGCTGATAAAATCTGGAGGTTCTTCCTTGAGAAGAACATTCAGAATGGTGCCCGGGATTTTAAGTGATTCATAGGCTTCCTCCACCTATGATGTGTATCACTTCCATGACTCCCCTAAAACCTGCTCTAACCAGGCCTGAGCCATCTGATGAGAGTGGCTGTTTATTCCCATTAGCTCCCTAAATCTCTGCAGTAAAGCAGCATGTGAGAATCCATATTGCAGCATGACAACCCAACCCCCAAATTTAGTGTCTTAGCAGTGGTTATTTATTATTTCTCACAATATAAGTACTCACGTGGTTATGTTCAGCTGGTATTTGAGATGGTTCAGAGGTCAGAGAATCCTTTATTCACATGCCTGGTCTGTCTTATCTGGCTGCATTGAACTTTCTTAGAGGGTTGTTGGAGTTTTTTATTAAACAGTTACATTCACCTTTGCATGTTTTCGGGGGACAAGATCTAAGGTGCAAACCCTTATGAAGTTCTGGCTTTCATTGCCCTTATTAATACCTCATTTGCTGTAGTAAATCCCATGGCCGGACCCAGAGTGAGTGTGGCGGGAGGCCATACGAGAGCATGAGTAGCAGAGGTATGGTTCCCTGGGGGCCACCAAAGGAAGGTTTTGTTTGCTGTAAATGCTTTAGAAAAACAGGGAGGGTTACCTTGGAATGTAGTCAATTTTCTAAAGTGCAAACGTTCAAGCGAAGGTGGAGTAATGGCTTGCAGGGGATTTGGTTGGGGTGATGGCTACATTTAGATGAACTAAAATGACCATCATGATCTTAAGGCTTTACATCAAAGTGGACTTCACATTTTGAGCCTACGTGACTAGGGAAATATTAGTGCTATCAATAGCAACAGGAATATCAGGCAGGAGTCTCAGATGAATTGGAGAATGATATATGTGGACAGATTACCTTCTTTTCCATATAGAAGAGAGAGATAATGAAGAAATAATGGTGCTTATTTTTTCCTGTCTAGGTTGGATGTCGATATAACCGAACTTCACAGTTGGATTACTCGTTCAGAAGCTGTGTTGCAGAGTCCTGAATTTGCCATCTATCGGAAGGAAGGCAACTTCTTAGACCTTAAGGAAAAAGTCAATGTAGGTTATGCATTAATTTTTGTGTATTCTTCGTAAGTCTTGTTGCTTGTAACTCTGCTTCATACACTCTAGTTCTATTAGAGTTGAAAAGATTGCAGCAATAGGATACCATGCTTTTAAATATATCTTTAAAATGTAATTTAGATCTCAAGTGGAATACAAGTTTAGCCTGGTAGAATCTTCCCTGGTTCTTCTGTGAATGACCAGGAATGCTTTCCATAAACCTTGTTTAACTTTTATATTGTTTAGCTGTAAAGTAGCAATTTTAGAATGTGAACTTACGTTGATTTCCCTTCCTGTACTGTTTTGTCACCTCAAGGATGGGACTTAGCAAGTTGCAGAATAGAATGGAATAGACCCTTAGAAACACTATACTTAAACAACTTTGTTGTTTATGATGCCACTTCATCAAAAAGTTATTCTTTACAATCATTCATACTTTTTATAAATTCTAATAGCTATGTATACTCTAGATATTTATGTATTACACTGTATAATTCAAAGAACTTCAAGATTTTCCAATATTTATTTAGTCACTATTTATTTTTCAAATTTTAATTTTTATTCCCTACTGAGGCATTATAGTTTTGTCCTTCACAGTAGGGTTTTTAAAAAAAAGATTTCATAAGAACTGCTTTGTCTTTGGGGACATTATCTGGGCTATGGTTTTTCAACTTGGACAATTATAAAAACACCCATTTTTGGAATGCCATTAGAAATATAGGCATGCCTAATTTTCTTGCCAATTTTCTTGCCTTTTATTGCCCTTCAAAGATATTACATTATTTTACAAATTGAAGAAGGTAAGACCCTCCTTTACCAGCGAAAATGTCATGACTTGCTTTAATTTGTCTGCTTTATTACAGTGGTGCACAGCCAAACCTGCAATACCTCTGTGGTATGCCTGTAGTTTGTAAGATAATTTCTAACCAGCTGAGTGTATACACTGGAGTGGGCAGGCCTTTTGAGGGAAACAAATAATTCTGAATGTCAGAACATTTGAGTTATAGGAAGGTCACATATTTGTGGATTAACTCTGCCTTATCATTTGAGCATTCTATTTCATGAATTACAAAATTGATTCCATTTTTACAAATATAACACTGCCTCAGAAGCAAGTTACTACTTGCTGTGGGGTTAGAACTCTTGGAGAAGAAACAAAAGGTCTGGGAAAAAGAATTTATTTCCTAGGCTGCTTGGGGATGAGAGAGAATTCCATCACCATTTCTCAAAGTTCACTGTTTATAAATTAGACATGTATTTTGAATTTATTACTAGCTTTATACAATAGTCTGTTATAAATAGTTTCAAGAAATGGAACTAGGATGATATTGTTAATACTTAGTTTGAAAAGTAAACTGAAGAATACTATGTAATATGTAGTAGAAATTTAGCAATTTCTTTCAAAGTATACCTATATGAAGTTATTTTTTTGTGTGTTGTTATGATTTTTGAGGGGGAAATCTGTGGCCAGAAAAATTACTTAGAGAAGATGCCCTCTGAATACCTTTCAAGGTTCATGTGACAAATTTGGCAACTGAATGTATGATTCTCTTGGGGCAGACATTTTGTTAGCTAATTTTTAAATCTATCTTTATAACCTACCAATCTGTTTGTCATCCTATTTCTCTATTTTAAAATAGCTTTGATCAAGCAGGGAAATGGAGTCCCAGTACTTAAGGAATACAAATTATAAAATTTCCTGTTATCATGTGGTTACCTGGAAGCAATTTGCATTTAATCAATAGTATTAGCAGTGGCAGACTGAAGGTGCTAAAAAAAGGTGTACAGTATTGTATGAGTGGTTTTCTGATGCCTCGAGAGTCACCTTTATCAGTTTCTACTCTCATTTTCTGAAATAACAACATCATTCTTAATTGCCTATAAAATAGGACATAAAATGATTTACTTAGACATTTCCTTCAGGCTAAATATAATGTATATGCATTAAAAATCCTTGAGAGAAATACATAATGATGATGGATATGCAGTTTTGGTATACATTAATTTTCTGACTCTTCACTTGTCAGTTCACGTAGGTTATTCTGAACACGTGGGAGGCCTGCATTATGAATTTGAGGACTATTAATTCATTTTTTGGCATTCATTTAAGTGGCTAAATCACACCTTTATTTTGTTTACTTTAGTCCTTCACTTTCAAGTGTTTTCAGACTATTTTAATACCCTAAGACATTTTCAGCTCAATTTTAATGCATCTTTAAACCTAACATAATGGTTTCCTCTCTGTTAACCATGTGTTTTATACATACAATTAAAATAATGCACTGACTCTAAAATTGAGTTGTAGGGGACATTTCTACTCAAAGCATGGTCCCTGGACACCCAATATTGGCATCTTCTGTGGGCTTGTTAGGAATGTAGTATTCCAGACCTAATGAATCAGAATTTACATTTCAATAAGATCTCCAGGTGATTTGTGTGCATGTAAAATTTTTGAGACTCAGACAAGACACAGTCTGAGACTCTTGCTTAGATGCTCCTTCATTCATTCTGTTAATATCATCACAATTCAGAATTGCTAGCTGAATAACAGATCTAGCTACTCACCTTCTTGAAATGAGCACACTGTCATATAAGTTAGTAATTAAAACAACAAAACAACCTGCCTGATCACAAGGTAATAGGATAAGGTGTCTGAGAAGATGGGACCTGTACAATGTGCTCTTGAAATCTATCCTACCATCCTACCAGCTATTAAAGTCAACAGACCTTAGGATCTTTCTGTGACCCTGTTTTTAACACCCTTACCAAATCACCTTTTAACCAGGTTCTGTTGGAAATCTGCATTCCAACTACCTCAGCTTTTTCTTATCTCTATTGTGTTTACAACCCAGAATATAGGTCCTTCTATCTCTTTTCTCTGCCTCACTTGGCCCCTTCCCATGCTCTCATGCCGTACACTCTGGAACCCTTCTGCCAAGGCAATTCTGTCCTACCATTTCATTCACTCTATTCATCCATGGAAGCCATGTTCACCCTTAAGAACACTGCAAGGCCTAATGACTCTTTCACACGCCCCCTCCTTTAGAATTGCTAGTTTCCTTGCTTTCCAGGGTCAATGCCAAAGGTGCTGCTCTAGGTAAAGATCTCTCTTCCTGTGTATTGCATGCCATGTGGCCATCTGTCATTCCTACAACTTTATTATATGGCTTCCTCATTGAAGATTTTGGCATCAGGTTCACAGTCGTGCTCCCCCAAGTTGTGCCTGCATCCATAATGATCTCGGCCTTCGTGGGCTGGCCTTTATCTCCAGAATCTTCCATTTCCCAAATCTCCTCAATCCAGCTGCCTCCTTGCATAACGATATTGTAGGTGTTTCACTGGCAGACATGAGTCCCATTCGGAAATAGCACACTTGAACAGATTCATCATCACTTCCTCACGTGTCCAGTGCATCCCTAATACATTTCCTCCTCAGTTTCTCTCAACAGTTATTTCAAGTGTTTGGGCTTCTCCTAAACTTCCATCCATCATTCACAATGTGTTTGTTCTCATAGTCTCTTTCCCTCTACCTTGGTGGAAGAGACTGTGCTTTCACTAGGTATGGCGAATCTGTGTATGTGCGTTCTTATTATCTTCACTTTCTCCATTCAGCCACACATCCATATCTTTAATCTCTCTACTTTTTGGGCTTTTATCATCAGCCTTTGAACAGGCTGTTTTTCCATCTTAGAGAAAACCCTGTTCTCCTGTAAACACACGTGTGAATGTTTTTGTGCCTTATTTTACTCAGCTGGTCTGCAGGACTTGACCTTATTAACCTCCTTACCTTTTATGAAATTCTTTTTTCCCTTGGTTGATGGGATACCACTACCTACTTGTTACTTATTTTTTAAAAACATTTGTGGCCATTTGTTCCATTTCATTTTTCCTTTAATGTTGACATATTGATATTCTCTGCAGTTCATCCCTGTTATTCTTCTCTGGATTATCCTCATCACCCCTCCCCTCCACCACCATTCAAACAAAATCTCCTTTCTCATGTGTGTCCCTTAAAGCCCAGATCAAGATATCTGATTGCCTAATAGACACATTTAATTGAATGCTTACCTGAAAACTTCAGCGTCATCATCCCCCAACCCTCATTTGATATTTCTTTCTTTTCTCTGTCTTCCAACAGGCTAATCCAGAAACCTAAAAACTAACTGGGTCATCTAGATTTTTCTTAACCATTCACAAGCCTACCCTTTGACAAATTCAATTAATATCATTCCCTTACCAGCTCTTTAAACTAATTCTGTCTATTTCCATCACCACAGCCCTGATTAAATTTTATATGGTGGCTCATCTCTGTTTAAGATGATAATCCCTAGCTGGCCTTCCCTGCCACTAATGTTTTATTCCTTTAGGAGCTTTCAGATTACATCACCCCAAGTGGACTTACTAAAACATAAGCATTACCCTATCATGCCTCTACTTATGTGCATTTGGGAGAGAAAAAAGAAGCCACTGATACCCAGGAGCTGGCTTGGCACTTCAGTTAGACCTCAGAGTTGCTAAATGCTGTACTAGAACTTGAGCTAGCCTGTGACGTTTTCCTATTGAATATGAATAGCAGCTCCATATGCTGGTGTAGTGACAAGGCCACATAATGATCCTGATAAATCCTAGTATATCAAGATCAATACATAACCACTTTGTATATCTCAATAAAGACAAAAATAATAACATTGTGCAAACCACCCAAAATGACCAGATGCCCCCAATCTTCATGGCAGATTATGCTTCTTTACTAACTGTAGCTTTATACTCTCTCTATTCTTCATGCCATCTACATAGTTTTTTAATAGATACCCAAGTATTGGATTACTTCCACTTCCCTACAACATCTAATTAAAGGCAAAACCATGCCTCCTTGGCCACCCTGGCACCTTATACAAGCCCAAGAGCTCTAACTCATGTTAGCATCGCTTAGAGACATAACTCCTATAGATTTCTGTTTCTTTGCATCTCTCATTGCAATAAGCTAATCGGTGCCACTTTATTTATCTGAAGGCCTGTTCTCGGCGACCTTTGGTGGGAAAGTTTTGACAAAGTTGTTGTCTCCTTTTGCTTTCATACAGACTATTATGATCTAAGTCCAGCTTAATTATCCAAACTGATTTTGGGTTGTGATTAATTAGATTCTTGATGTCTAGAAATTAGGGACTTGAACTTAATTTCTTTTCTTTCTCAAAAAATTCTTTATTATATTTTTTTCTATTACCATTTAGCCCCCTTATAACCTCTAAACCCCCAGCAATCACCACACTGTTGCCCATGACCATGGGTCCTTTTCCTTTATTCTTGGTCCCTTCTCCACCTCACCTCCCATAGCTGTCAGCCTGCTCTCTATCTATGAGTCTGTTTCTGTTTTGCTGGTTAGTTCAATTTGTTCTTTAGATTCCACATATGAGTAAAATCATATGCTATTTATCTTTCCCTGACTGGCTTATTTCAGTTAGCATAATGTTCTCCAGGTCCATGCATGCTCTTGTAAAGGGTAACATTTTCTTCGTTTTTTATGGCCCAGTAGTATTATATTGTGTAAATGTCCCATAGTTGTTTTATCCGCTCATCTACTGATGGGCACTTGGACTGATGCCGTATCTTGGCTATTGTAAATAATACTGCAATGAACATAGGGGTGTGTATATTCCTTTGAATTAGTGTTTTGGATGGCTTATAGCAATATTTTATCTGATATATCGCCTCAGGCATGGGAAACAAAAGGAAAAACAAATGGACTACATCAGACTAAAATGTTTTTACACAGCAAAGGAAATTAACAAAATAAAAAGACAACCAAATGGGAGAACATATTTGCCGCTACATCTGATAAGGGGTTAATACCCAAAATTTATAAAGAATTTCTACACCAAAGAACAAACAAGCAAGCAGTCCAATTTAAAAAATGAGCAAAGGACCTGAATAGATACTTCTCCAAAGAGGACATACAGATGGCCAATAAGCATATGAAAATCTATCAGTGTCACTAATTCATTAGAGAAATGCAAATGAAAAACCACAATGAGATACCACCTCACACCTGTCAGAATGACTATCATCAATAAATCAACAAACAATAAGTACTGGCGAGGATGTGGACTAAGGGGAAACTTAGTGCACTGTTGGTGGGCATGCAGACTGGTGCAGCCACTATGGAAAATAGTATGGCGATACCTCAAAAAATTAAAAATTAAAAATAGATCTTCCTTTTGACCCATCAATCCCACTTCTGGGAATATATCCAAAGAAACCCAAAACACTAATTTGAAAGAACATAAGCACCTCTAATGTCCTTTTTTCCTTTTATGATTTGGCTTAGTTTGGTTTTAGTATCCCAGTACAATTCATGTTTTCCTCTATGAATAAGTGATTATTTTTCAGTTCTACAGGCTTATGTTAAGCCTAGGTCTGTTATCAGTATGAAGGATTTAACAACTTCTAAATAAGCATTTGAGTGAATAAATTACTTTTTCTGTCAAAGGGCAAAACTTTATTATAGAATATTAAGTGAATAGAAAATTCATTGCTTCTAAATTCAGGGTAAGACTCCAGGGGATCTGGAACTTACTTTCATATTAATTAGGGAAGGTGTCCTGAAAGGAAGAGGCTTTTAAGGGATGCTGATAAAGAAGAGGAGAGGTCATAGAGCGTTTTTAATCAACTTATTTGAAGAATTAGTAAACTTCTCTATACGTTGCTTAAAAGTTATTTGTTTTTTCTTTATATTATTAAACAACTCAGTTGCCTTTTACTTCACACTTGACTTTATTCATGTAAGAATCCATAATTTCCTGATGATCTCTAACAATTTTTTATGAGCCCATCATGTATTTTAAAAGGAACAATGCATTTCTTATGGAGTGGTTCATTGATTCCTTTTTTAGCTGTTCTCTTTTCACTTGAAATTGCATGTACTACATACTGCAGGATATGAGCAGCATATCCTTCTAAACATATAATCATGTATTGAATATACTACATTGAATGAAGTATCAAATATTCTCCATGCAGATGGATGTAACACAACAACAATAAATTAAAAAAATAAAAAAAAACAAAAATAAACTAAGCAAACAACCAGAAAGATAATAAAAAAATATTCTCCATGCAAATAAAAATAATTTCAAAATATATGCTCTATTAAAAACTACATATACCTGTAAGAGTGAAAAATATTGTCTGTGTGCATGTAGACCGCATGTAGACCCACATCTAAATGCAATAAAACATATATAGGGAAATGTACAGAAAAGCTAGGTGAGTTCTGAGAAGAAAGAGCAGAGAAAGATAGTGTCCAGATCAAAGATGTTTTCATGATCAAGGTGATTTCGAAGAGGTAGCTATAGTTATCGACACTTGATGCTCTAAGACAAATGTCATTTTAGGATGTATAAACGTAACTATTCCTTAACAGTTAAACTGGGTAGAAATAAGGTGCCGGGTGGATAAAACCAGGTTGAAGACTGGATTCAGCCCCAGGGCCTTGTGTTTGCCACTGTGCTCTAAAAGACATGTGCCTAGGAAGAAGAGAACCGGTATCTTTCTGTACAGTAGTAAGGAATGAAATCTCACTCTAGAAATTTAACATGGAAGATGAAATGTATAGAAGAAAATGGATGTTATGGATGAAGAACATTCAGATGACACCCTTGTTCTTAAAAACTAAGGGGAAGGCTAACATACATTAAATATAAATGGAGAGAGAGAGGATGTGAATACAGAATAAATATAAATCAGAGCCATGGAAGAGGAAGAAAGACTGAAGATGATGAAATCCTTGAAAAATACCTCAGACAAAAGTAGCCCCTAAATTTCTGAGACCAATGAAGTATTGTTACACTTATTCTCTAGTGCTAATAAACCCTTCCAATATGTAAGCATAGCAGAAGATCTTGTATAATCTGAAACTACAGGCCCAACTTCATTAGGGTGCTTGAAAATAGAATACTCCCTCCTATAAGTGAATGGGAGTAGTTGTTTCTCTGCTATGGAACGAACCCAAGGTGTTCTGATTAGTACAATGGTCAAGAATCATTCCTTTGTCTTTTGTTCAGGGGAGTTTATACGCTGTTGCATTTTAATCAACATTATTTTTTCATTATTCTAAAATAAATGTTGTAAGCACCATGTTGTCTTTTTTCCACTTTCTCTCTCTTCCAACCCCAAGGAAAGATGTTATGAAAGTTCACTCAATGAACTTTACATGGTGCTCTTGGTTTTCTGTCTGGGTAATTATTACTTCTAACAAGATATCATAAAAGTCCTGTTTGATGTGCCCAACCCCTAGAGTAAGCTGCAGCTTCTAGAAGGCTGGTATTTAATCCCACTTTACTAAGTTTGCAGGACCTAACCTCATGGGCTGGTTCTGTGGTCACTGTATATAGAGCTACCAGGATTGATCTTTCATCACCCTTTCATAGAGCATTTGATTTGAGGGTGGGGTGGGTGAGAACGTAGTAGTGTATATGCTATTGTAGATCTCACTTTATTATGTATGGGCCATGTACCAGGCACTGTTCTAGGCACTAGATAGTGTGAAGGAATAAGTACATGAGAATACTGGACCTTACACAGTTTATATTGCAGCAGGGAACATGAACACTAAGCAAGATTAATAAATAACACATATAGAATGTTATTGAAAAATGCCAATGACAAAAATAGAGGATGAGTGAGGGTTAGGAAGTGTGTGGGTAAATAAGAGTGCAAATAGAAGACCTAGCTGAGAAAATGACATTTAAGTAAAAGATCTGAAGGCCACAAGGAATGTAGTATATAGATATAGGCGGTAGGAGCATTTCGGCCAGAGGGAAGGGTCAATGTTTAGTCCTAAGGCAGGAGCATGCCCAGAGTGTTGGAGGACAAAGCTTGTGGCTAGAGCTGGGTAATAGAAGTGTGAAGTGGCAGGAGAGGAGGTCAGAGAGGTTACAGAGGTTAAGGGCTGGTGGGACCTTGGATAGAACTAGACTTTTACTCCCAGTAAGAAGGGAGGTTATTGGAGAGTTGAGCTGACCACTGTTGTATCTAATTTCTGCCGTGGGCTGTGTTGAGAAGACATCATCAGGGATCAAAGGTAGCAAGCAGTAGGATTATCATGCAGTAGGGTATTTTGAAACCTTCAGACCTCTGAGCGATGGTGAGGTCTTTTGACTAGTGTGGTGGTAGGGAGCCCAATAATAGTCCTTTTTTGGATGCATTTGGAGGTTAGAGCCAACAACATTTTCTGATGGATTGAAGGTGGCATTAGCGAGAAAGAAAAGCATCAGGAAGGATGCTAAGGTTTTCGCCTGAACAGATGGAATTACTTATCAATCTCTGGGACACTAAATTCAGAGGTGAGATGAGAACCAACCTAGCAGAGAAGATGGAGTAAAGGCAGTTTCTGAGGGAGGAAGAAGACTCTTTGTGCTTGTAATCTAGGAAGCCAAATCATGAAATATTTCTAAGAAGTACCCTCTACATCAAAGTACATTAAGTGAGCTGAGGCCTGAGAATCAGCCATTGAATTCAGTAGCTTGGAGGCCACTGGTGACCTGAAAACCAGAGGTCCGGATGGAACTGAGGAGGGGAACAGGTGTGAGGGGTAGTTTTTACCCAGCAACAGTGCCCATGGAAGACCACTTTTTCTCCTTGGAGGTGCGGGATTCTTTACAGGAAGGGATAGGCCCTCCCCTTTCCAGAACCACTTTTTATTTTACATTTCCTCTGCAGTATTACAGTCTTTTGAGAGCATGAGAGAAGATGGAAGCATTAGGAACTAACTGCTCATCTGATCTATTTGAAAATAGCATTTATTTCTTTGGAGAACAAAGGTGTGTATGGCCAGAACCAGGAAGAAAAAAAAACAGTGGGGAGGGGGGAGAGGTTCAGTGATGTTTTTAGTGAATTTCTTCACACTCCTTACACATGGATTTTCAGCAACTTGTCTCATTTCTGCCAGGAGGTGCTCTGCTCGGCCTGGTGTCGGGTTGTCTTGACCTTGCTTTGAAGATTATTGAGATCCCCTTTCCCAGGATGACCCCAGGTGCTTGTTTGTCTGGACCACCTCTAGTTTATGTCATTCTGTTGGTCACAGCTCAATTATTTCCAGCGTCCCATTTTACAAT
The DNA here is from genome assembly GCA_004026585.1 of Noctilio leporinus. Lineage (NCBI taxonomy): Eukaryota > Metazoa > Chordata > Mammalia > Chiroptera > Noctilionidae > Noctilio > Noctilio leporinus. The sequence continues at coordinate 455,182 of PVIW01000321.1, read as the reverse complement.
GAAAACAGTCCCAATTTGGGAGATAAATTACAGGAAGAGCCTCCGCTAATCCCCGCAGAATCCCAGGAGAGCAGGTATCTTTATTGTTATTTTAATAGAATATAGGAGGCTCAGAAAGGTGGAATCTCTAAATGTCAAACAGGTGGTAAGCAGTGCAAACGGAATTCAAGCCAGCTGAGAGCGACGTGACTGCCGAACTTCTCGTTTCATTACCCTCCTGCCTGTCTCCTTGCTAGTATACATTTTCTCATTTGAAATCGACCATCTATAGCTGTGTCTGAAATGAAATGTGTTCTGGACTCTGCACTGTCTTGGAAGTGATGGTACTTAATAGAACTCAACTAGCACCCAAACGTTGACAGCTATTCTGAAGCCAGTAATAAGTCCCTCTCCCTTGGGCCTATTCCCTATTCATGCATCAGTTCCTCAGCCTGCATATAATACACATCTGGCAACAGGGCATAACGGAGCTGTACCCAGCATTGCCAATGAGCCTATAGACTGTCAGTATCCATTTCAGGTGACCGGGCATTCCTTCTCATTTGGTGCCCATGCTGCGTTAATGGTAAGGTATTTTGAATATTATCCCTGACCCCGTTCAAACTATCAGATCCCCTTTGCTGTGAATTGTAGTTAGTTTATGTTCATATCTGTTTGCTACATTTCCATTGATATACCACTAGAAGCAGCAGGGTATGTTTGAAAGCAAGCTGATCTTATCAATAGATGCTCAGGGTTCTAATATTGCATCTCAAACTTGCTACTTCTAAGATATTGGCTCCATGACAATCTTATTGATGCTAAGTTTTCTCTTGTGTAAAATAGGATAACATAATGTAGGCTTCTTCTGTATGACAGAATTATCATGACATATGTATGAAAAAATGTCCACAAATTAATTTGGAAGACAGTATAAAGAACTCCATTTTTATCATGGTCATGTCACCCTTTTCAGATAGCCACAAACCTCTCTGTTATGTCACTTGTGGCTGTCAAATTTGACAGAGAAGTAGCACGTACTTCATAGATTAGTGTCTTGTTGTGGTGATTATTATTGTTGTTGTTGTTAACATTACAATTACCAGGATGGTGTGGTTAACTAAACAAGATATTTAAGTTTAGATATTACCCTGATTATATTCAGTTCTGAGTTTATCTCTCTGTTGCTAATACAAATTGATTGTTCCAGCAACTGCTTAGAATAGACTATAATCAGGACATTTAGAAGGCCATTAATAATTTCTTTTCATAGTTTACAAAGACAGGATGGTTTTCTGATTCTACTTTTTATAATTTCTTGTTCACAAAATATGCAATGTTCACAAAATAGAAACCACTCTGATAGGAAAAGATGGGTCTAAAACTGTTTAATTTAAATAACAGCAGTTTTTGTCATTGTTCTTATTGTTGTTTTGTTGTAGCATATTTTTCTTTTTCTTGTCTCTTTTTATTTACTTAGTTTTCTATGATATAGTTCAAATCCTGCTGTAACTCTTGATAATTGTGAATACTATATATTTAGCTAGAACATGCTTATTTTTTTCTAAAGTGCTCAGAGTCCTTTAGAAATATAATATACCTTTGAATGGAGAACAAATTTAAAGTATTGGGAAACACATGTGCCAATAAACTGCGTCCCATTTTACAATGAATAATTGGATGGATAATTTAGAAGACAGAACTTGGGTGGTGAGAAATTGAATTTGGTAGCTTCGCCTGGACTTTTGTGGCTACTTTATTCTCATGGATTTCTTAGTCCAGCTATCAGGTTAGAGCCTTCCATGGTTGTCCACATACTTCTGTAAAGAGTTTAACAATCTTTGTGAAAAAGACTTTCAAAATAACCCAGAACTTTCACCCGCTAATTGATATGGGGTCCAGGGTGCATGTAATACCAAAACACCACAATGTATGTACTTTGAAATGATGGAGTAGAATCCAAGGTATCAATATGAGTCTGTTATCTTTGTAGTTTCCCCATCAATGAGATGAACCTGAGTTTTTATATGGTGCCCTTGACATCCTGGCATAAAATGGATGTTTTCCAGTTAAGCTCTATAAATACTTTTAAAAAGATTATCATTTTATATTTCAGTTGTCATTTATTCCGCTAAATTTTGAGTAGTATATTTGTTGTGTATTACACATTTCCTGATTGGGAATATGCTATTGTGTATTGGTTCTTTTAGCTTTTGTAGTCTTAACTTTGAATCCACTAAGTTTTAAAAGCCTATATTCAGTTGTGACCATTATTTACATAGGAGACTCTTTTGAAATACTGAAAATATTTGTTTGGGAAATAGTCTACTGTAGATGGTTACTTATTTCTCAGAGTATTCCTGATGTTGTCGTATTATCTGTATCTGTAGGTATGACTATTACTCTGCTGTCTGTCATTAACTATTTACTTTCACATGGAGGCCACTGGATCTGTACTGTAAAATTGACACCTGACTCAGGTGGCTTTTAAAATGTAAACAAACAAAATTAAATTGAAAGTTAATTTTAAAAATCACATTTGCCATGTTTCCATGTGCTTGATATCCACATGTCACTGGTGGCTAGTGTGTTGAACAATGCAGATAGAGATTTTCATCATCGCAGAAAATTCTACTAACCAGCACCTGCAGAGACTGCATGTATATGCTGTATGTTCTCCCATCTGTATGTGCTCCAGTATTACACCTTGAAATATTTGCTTAAATGCCTATCAATCTAAATAGAGTTTTGAAAAAGTCTGATGTAGAATAGCCTCTTGGTACAAACTTCAGTGAAATCTTGGAATAATGTTATTATCACAGAAGTATTGCTTTTACTAAATGTTAAATGTATTATAGCTAAACTCAACAGTGTTGAAGACTAGTTTGGGTTGATTTCTGTGTGCTTTCGTTCAAAAGTTAACTTCGGTTGGGAGAAATGAACAAGAAAAATTTAAACTTTTTGAAATGGATTTTTTTCTATAAATGGGAGTTCTTTGATACTTTTAGAGAGAAAAAAATAACTTGTAGTTCTGTATCTAGATGACTGCCATTTTTTTTTTTTTTTTTCTAAATTAGTTAATGCTAGTGCACTTACCCCCACTGTATATACTTACTGGATTCCCTATTTGATTTTCAGTACAGAATATATACTTTTGCTGTGAAGACTAATTTCACTGGGGTATATTTAAAAGACAAATTCCATTTTAATTATCTGACACTTTATCTTTTCATTGTTTGTTATAATTTGCCTTTGCTGTTTTTATTCTTTTTTACAGTCTTTCATTATAATGCCTCAGAAATTATTATATAAGCAAGACTTATGAGTAGAAATCTCTTTAAAAATAGTCTCAATTCAGCATGAAGATGGCTTATGTTTTTATTGCCATTTTGATGCTTCTGGTGCCAAGAAACAAACCAATCTTGAGGTTCACGTGATAAGCTGACAGAGTGAAATATCTTAAGGTTCGCAAGGGCAAGTAGAAGTTATAATTACTGCGTAGTCGACACAATCCTCATACTGAAATGCTCACCTTTGCTATCATGCTACAGGCCATAGAGCGAGAAAAAGCCGAGAAGTTCAGAAAACTACAAGACGCCAGCAGATCAGCGCAGGCCCTGGTGGAACAGATGGTGAATGGTAATTACATGGAGTTGAATTAGATAATCTTCTTAGGGATTTGATAAACACATAGGTTCATATTTATCAGCTGAATTATATTAGACAAGCACTTCGTGAATGCAAATTTAAATTAAAGTGAGCTTTTGAACTTTTTATTATTCTTTCTTAGTACTAAGGAAATTATTAGAGGAAATTCAGCTTTGAGTCCCATGAAAGAAAATGGGATGCAGTAGAATATTTTATCAATCTGTTGCAGAGAAATTAATTTTAACGCAAGTCCTGTTAGCATTTGTCCAAGTAATTTAAGAACACAAGGTTTGCAGAAATAATGGAAATATAAGCAATCGTATAATACATACATAGACAAAGTGATTACAATCTGATTATAAATCATGCTTGCAATGTATTTTTCCATTACTGACATATTATGTAGAAGGTTTCATCAGCATGTTTCTTTGTTAGTAATGTATTTGATATTTGTTATGTTGCTTTTTAGTCTTGTTCAATCATATTCAAAAAATGTCTCCTAAGGGGAACCCTTACTTATTTTTTAAATTTTGTCTTTTTTTTTCAATTGAGGTGAATGTACAAAGCTTGCATAACATTGTTTTTCTTTTTAAAAATTGGTTAAAATTAATCTTTGCTAATAACTTAGTACCTCAAAAGCTGTCTGAACAAATTGTTGACATCAATTGTGCACAAACTTCCTTAGAATTGTAATTATTCTACTACTGTGTTTGTTTTCTGATATAGGTAATTTATGAAAATCAGGGATAATACCATTCCCAAACAATTTTCTTTTCATTTTTCAAAGGATATGTTTACAAAACTTGTTATAACCAAATGTAACAAGTGTTTTTTGTCATGCATATCAGCTTTTTCCAAAACCTGCCTTCATTCTAGGGCATGAATTTTGTGTGCAAATTATTTTTTGCCTTAATTACCATGTTGGCATTCCAAAGTTTCGTGATCTTCCTAGGAAATCAATTTATTTTCTTTGCCTAATTAGCCCCAAGGCTATATTTAGTTAAAAACAAAAACAAGCAAATATGATTGTGTTAAAAGTTAATGCAAAATATTAAAAGGTTGTCATTTAACTGCTTGTTGCCGGGTGGTTTAACTGATAAATTTGACAACAGTATATTCATGTTAAATAAAATTAGATGTTGTATATTTATTCTTTTAGCTGTTATATACTTCTTAGGACCCACATGATCACTTTCTAATTTTAATAAGCTGATGTAAGATATGTATTTTCAGTGTCTCATTTCATTTTATAATCAAGCATATCTTACCTCAGATCATCAGATAGTAGCATACACTGAATTATTTTTTTAAACCCATTAATGTTTAGAAATAAAGGAAGTTATTATTATTCTGGTAATTGAAACTATAGGATTAGAAAGGTCATATAATTAGTGACAGTATCATTCTAGATTATTGCCCTCATTGCTCCAACTTTTTGAGGCATGAGGAAAAATCAGGACGTATAGTAGGTTCTTAATAAATATTAATTGACTGATTAAACTCTGTTTAGCAAAGCAAAGTTAAGGAAGTAATTGAGATGATTACATTGGTAATTTTGGTCAGAGAATAATTGATACTGCTTCTGAAGGAAAATGCTAACTTCTGTAGAAAGCAAAGAGCAGTAAGGGATAGGGACTTGACTCAAGAATGTCTTTGCAGGTTGACTGTATTCATTGAATTGTAAACTTACTTGTGACGCCAATGAAGGAATGGTCTATCTGAGAAGCAGATAGACTCGAATTGAGGCTGTAACTAGAGCACAGCTCCTCTACTTGATTCAGTTAGAGCATTTACATAACTACTAATGAGTAGATTCAAAGAGTCTAACATCTCTTTCTGTTCCTTTGTTTTTGAGTTCCTACAGAGAACAAGTTGCATAATATTTATGTTTCCTCTAGTTGTGTTATACTAAGAAGGGGATTTATTTAATTTATGTTTCCTCTGGTTGTATTATGCCGAGAAGGGGATTTCCACATTTTTTATTTAGTTTTTCATAAAGGATATATATAATCTTCTTTAAGGTTTATTTTATATTTACCCACAAGATAGTATAAAATACTTATTTAAATTGATAATGTTCTGGCACATATACATATGCTTATACACATACATATGCATATATATATATATATATATATATACACACACATACACACACACACACACACACACACACACAGAGTCTCCTATCAGTCAAGTATAACAAAAATACCTGGTTTAGATGGATTGTTTTCCTTTATTAATACTGAAATTAAAAATACATAATAATTTTATCAAAACATCTGTCTGAAAACTTATGTAAACTTAGCTCAATTTCCCCTTTCTTTAAGCTGTAAGATGGTTTCACCACAATTTCCAGATGTACTATAATATAATGGTTTAACAGGATTAGTGATATTCTCTACATGAAGTTACGCTTCACTTTCAATGTCTAATTGTAGTTTTCTGTGTGTTAATTAAGAACCTGAAGACAATCACAGCAAGGAAATGCTCAAATACCAGTGGGAATTATTAGTAAAAGAACATCTCAAAACTGCCATCCCCTGAGTGTTAGATTATAATATTTAAGGTGATACCTGATAGTAATCCTGCTAATACTCACATTTAAATTATAATAAACTGATAATGCACAGTGGCGAGCTCCTCTTATATATAATATTAACTACTTAACTGTATTCTTCATATTTTAAGTCGTAACTCATTAAGCCCTTCAAAGAAATGATGCCACCTGAGATTGGGCAACAAAATTTTGTCAGATGGGCAAGGTTAGGGATTGTAGTCACTTGGACTCCTCTCAAAGACAAACACTCGTCATCTTTTTGTTGTTGTTGTTGTTTTTTGTTTTTTGGGTTTATTTTATTTTATTTTATTGTTGTTGTATTACATCCATCTCCTTTTTGCTCCCCTCTGTCCCCCTCCCCACCCACCCATTCCCCCCAAAGTCAATCTTTGTTTTACATTGTTGTGAAGGGTTTTCTGTGGCAACTTCATATTCTAATGGGAAGAGGTTCTGCAATTGGCCTGTACATCCCTGGGGCAAGGAGATCATACAAACAGCAGTCACCCGGCCCCTCCATTGTGATTGAGTAGGTTTCCACAGTTGCTCTTATTTCCTCTTGTCCTACCCTTTCCTCAGTTCTGGGCAATCTGATGCCTGTCCCCTGTTTCTCCATGGGACTCACGGGATAATGGTCTCCACAGAGTTCACACTCAAATGTTAATTGATGGACACATTTTGCTTTAACTGTAATCTCCACAGGGAAAAGTCCCTGTTTATGCGTGAATGTGTATGCTTATGTGGAGGGAGGAAATTATAATAATCACTATTATAGAAAATTAGCCACAGAAACAAATATGTGTTGGAATCTGACTTGTTTCTCTGATAATTCAATAATATTTAGAAAGACAGTGTAAAATGAGCTATATTAGTGAATTTATGTGTTATATTTAGGGTGGGTATGAATTTTACATAAACCCATTGATTTTTAAAAGGTATAGTTTTTTTAAAAAAATCATGATGTAGCAGTCATATAAATGTGTGATCAGCCCTGGCTGGTGTGGCTCAGTGAACTGAGCACTGGCCTGTGAACCAAAGAGTCGCTGATTCAATTCCCAGTCAGGGCACATGCCTGGGTTGCAGTCCAGGTCCCCAGTTGGCAGTGCAGGAGAGGGAATTACACATTGATGTTTCTCTCCCTCTTTTTCTCCCTCCCCCTCATCTCTAAAAATAAATAAATAAAATTAATAAGCATATGTGCAGTCGAAGATGCCTCTAGAAGTTAGTTTGTTATACTCCAATCTTATTTTCATTGGTACTGAATAAATTAGTATTTTAGGCTATTACATTGAATGCCAAATGAACTTGTAATGACCCTCACTTAATATGCCACCAAAATCAGCTGACTGTTCATAAGCTATTTTATTTCAAGTTTTCATTCCAAATATACTTCTAATTCAAGAGCTATGAAAACAAAGGTTTGCATTATTCTACCCTGTCTTCAGGGCTAATGATGAATATACTTGATGAGGAATACTTCACTTTAAGTGGCGGCTCTGAAGTACTTGTATGGAAGGTGGTGCACAATTAAAATTATTCTAACAGTCTGTTATGCACTGTACACAAGTAATAAAATTAATGGATGCACTTCAAGTAATGATCCATTTCCTCTGGGTGCAGTATATTTATTCATGACTATTTCAGGGATTGTTTAGAATATGAGATGTGAATGGATTATGATCCATTATCCTGGAGATTTTAATATGCTGCTACAAAATGGTTTCCATAGTATTATTCATAATACCTGGTGAGTTAGTGTTTGTATTCCTAAGTAGCTAACAAAAAATTAGAAAAACAGATGCTTCAATAATTGATACTGAAAACTTTGCAGATATTTACACTTATAAACTGTTACAGGGGCTTAAAATTTTGAGTTGAGCATAATTCTATGAAATGCACATAAAACAATTATATATAAAAGTAAAAATATTTTTCTGTGAGCCTTTGAAACATTTAGTACTCTTATTTATTCTACAAAAGTTTGAAGGGACTTTCGCATAATATCACCAGTAGTCCTGGATAATGGATGGCATCTAACTCATGAAGCTGAAGTAATGGCATGTTTAATTCTAGTTTCAGACATACGCAGTAAGTAATGTGATGTAAGACAGTGCTTGTGTTTCCTCCCCAAAGTATCTTAAACAAACTTGCAGCAAGAGAGACTATGTATTTGCATTTGGCTTTTTGCCTCTGTGTATATCGCTCCCCTAGTGTTTCTGTTTGTACGGAATGAGCTGTTGATCTGGTGTTGGGTGAGTGGACAGGCGCAGCACATCGATTCTGTGCCTGCTCTAAGCCAAGAACATGGTCAGACACTGCCAGGGGAGCCAGTTTTCTTAGGAAGGGTTATAGTTTACAACCCTTTATGCCAGCAACATCTAGAAATTTCTGTTTTTAATTTCTGGCATGGTTTTATAACTTGAATTTCAAATGATTATAGATGTATGACCAAATATTCCAAGATTCTCTAGTAAACTTAAGAATCCATCAATTGTTGATAAATTTATTTTAAAAATTTATACATGCACTTTTCATATCCATTATTAGTGCCATGCTATATCAAAGTACCACTAACTTAGCAAGGATTAAAGATTACTTTTTATAAATGACCTATTTCAGTCATTAGAAGACCCCCCCACCCCAAACACACAACAATTTCAACATTTGAAAGAAGATCTGGTCCCTTTTCTTGTCTTCTACATGTTCTTTTTCTTGTTTTACAAAATATTTTATTTCTTTTTAGAGAGAGAAGAAGGGAGGGAGAAAGAAAAGGAGAGAAACATTGATGTGTGATTGGTTGCCTGTCACATGTCCCCAACCCAGGACCCAGCCCACAACCCAGGCGTGTGCCCTGACCATGAATCTAACCAGCAACCTTTTGATTCGCAGGCTGGCATGCCATCCACTCAGCCACACCAACCAGGGCTACACATTTTTTCAGTTCTTTTTTCTTTCTTTCTTTCTTTTAATTTTAAAAGATTTAAATGCTTTAGACCATAAAGATACAAGTCACCCTATTTTCAAAGAGTCCTTACACATTCTGTAAGGTTGCCTAAAGCACATTTATTTAACAAATGTTTAAATTACGCTTAATACATGCTAGGAATTATTTTGAGCATTTTACCAACCTCTGTTATACCCAAGGAACCTGAAGCACATAGTAACCAGCTGATGTCCAAGGTTACATAATAAGGAGCAGAGTTGGAGTTTCAGCTCAGGCATTCTGCTTGAATTTAAAATTTTAATTAAACTAATGTTTAAGATGCATTTTTACCTTGTGGCAAATAATCATTTTTAATATATTTTATTTATTTTGCTATTACAGTTGTCCCAATTTTTCCCCCTTTGCCCTGCTCCACCCCAGTATCCCATTTCCTCCAGTGATGCCCTCCTTAGTTCATGCCTATGTGTCATGCATATAAGTTCTTTGGCTTCTCCATTTCCTTTATTCTTAATATTGACCAATATTTATTGGTTGCCTATTATATGTCAGACTTTGTGTGACTACTTCACACATGTTAATTCAGAACCCTCATATGTATCCTATGACATCAATTCCTTTTTGATGTTTGTTTCATGGATGAAAAATACAAGATAAAATGAGATTAAATAACTGAATCCAGGTCACTCATCTAGTAAACAGGGTCATATTTGAACTCAGATCTGCCTAATACCAGAGCTCTTACTGTGAATTTCTCTACCCTTCTGCATATCTTCACCATGTATCTTAATATGGAGATGCTTTTTTTTACCTATTATTGTGTTTTGCCTTGTTTTATGTTATGTTTTTTTATTTTATTAATTTTTTTATTAAAGTTTTTTTTTTAATTTCATTATTTTTAGGAAGAGGGGAAGGGAGAGAGGCAGAGAGGGAGAGAGACATCAATGTATGGTTGCTTTTCACCTGCCTCCAGCCACAGATCTGACTGGAGACCTGGTTTGCAACCTGGTTATATGCCCTGGCTGGGGAATCGAACCTGCAACCTTTGGGTTCCCAGGCCAGCACCTTACCCACTGTGCTACCAGCCAGGGCCTTGTTCTTTTATTTTATAAAAGAGTTTATTCATTATTTTTAGAGAGAGGGGAAGGGAGGGGGAAAGAAAGGGAGAGAAACATAAATGTATGGTTGCTTTTCACCTGCCTCCAGCTGAAGACCTAGCTGGAGACCTGACTTGCAACTTGGTTATGTGCCCTGGCTGGGAATTGAACCAGAGACCTTTGGGTTCATAGGCTAGCCCCTATCCACTGAGCTACCAGCAAGGGCCATATTACTATATTTTAATTGCCCTTATTCAGTTATAAAAATCAATATGCTAAAAAGTAGAAAGTATTATATTTCATAGTGGATTTTTACAAATTTCACTTTTCACATTATTTTCATTCTTCTTACAGTGATGCTTGGCATCTGAACATTTTTTGGGGACACAACAAATTGAGGTGATAGTTTTAGGTAATGACCAACAAGGATTCATTAAATTTTATCTCTGAATTTTGATAAATACTACAGTAACTATTGATATTTGGTTACAGTTTGATTTATACTATAAATTAATCTGATTAAATTAATCTATATATTATTCATACTGAAAGTTAACTTACAATTTTATTTTTCTAAACTCTTGGGTGTCTTTGTATGGTTGGTCCCTGTCTGGTACAGTGAGATATTTCTCTCTGTATTTCCTTATCATTTAGGTAAATGTTAAATAAGACTCAATCCAGCACAGTTCATCAGTCCTTTTCATGTATTTTAGCATCTCTTATTTGCCTATCTTGGACTTCAGCTACCAGGAACTTCCTTCTTCTAAGTGCTTACTCAGGTTTAACATATGCTGAAAATATTTCTCCTAAACTTCTGATCATTTAAAATAAGTTTTTTAAGCTTCACCTAAGGACATGCTTATTGATTTTAGAGGAGAAGGGAAAGAGAATTAGAGGGAGAGAAATTATTGATGTGAGGGTGAAACATCAGTCAGCTGCGTCTCACACATGCTCTGACTGGGGATCGAAATTGCAACTCAGGCTTTTTCCTGACTGTGAATCAAACCCGCAACCCTTTGGTTTATAGTACTGTGTCTTGACTAACTGAACCACATGGGCCAAAACTACATCTGATCATTTAGAGTCATGGCACATTTTTTATTCATTATCTCACATAATTTAAAACCCCTCCCCTGTGTATTTTTAAATTATTTTATTTTCCAGCAATAATGTTAACTTTTTCTTGGAATATTTTTTCTCAAGTTGAGTGCCTGTGTGACTGGAATTTTTGATTATTATGTTATATTTTGTAATAAACATGATCTTTTTACAACTACAATTGCTTAGTGGCATCCTGCCAAACATATTTTGGTATCCTTCTTGGTCACTGCTCAAAACCAGGTAGTCACAGAGAGTATATGACACAATACATCCTGCTTTTTCAATAAAACCAATTTAAAAAAAACTACTAGGAGGCTATTAGAAGAATATTTAGCTCTGGCAAACTAGGGGCTGCCTCTTATAGCTGTATAATGGAGACATGCATATATTATCTTTTTATACTTTATTTTTAAAGTTATTTTACTTTGAAAATATATCACCCGCAGAAGGAGGGAAAGATGGTTGCCGGTCCTATTTACCAAGTTTATTTTCTCCAGGGTCATCCCTGGCAGTGGCGAACTTTGAAGTTAGGAAAGTTCCAGTTGTGTTTCAGGTGAACTGAGAGATGAGATTTGGCAGCAAAACATAATTGCAACAAAGTGAGCATCAGAGTATCAGAGCAGAGGAAAGTAATATAGTTGAATAAAATTCCACCATTTTAGTCTTGAAAAAGAATAAAGTGCATGTATAAGTTAGCAAAACCACAGGCCTTATGTGGCTAGAAATTGTCTTCAGATTTCTTAATAACTCACTTGACTACCAATTAAATTATATTTATTCTAAAAGGTAGAATAAATTAATATTCATAGAAGTAGATTCTCCTAGACAACTTGGTCTTCACTAAATCACTTTACCCCTTAGATATTTTAACCTAGAGGAAAAATCCTGTAGTGAGCTGGTAATCCCTTTTGAGATGCCTATGGATCTAGATAGGAACAGGAAACTTCAATATTCAGCATTTCAACATTATTAGAAAGTTATCTGTGCTACATAGCTTTAATATTTATCTTTGTATATTATACTTTATTAAGGATATTAATATATAAACACATATGTGTATGCTTTTATTTGTGGGTGTATCTAAATTTTGTGGACTAACATTAGAGAATCAACATTTTAACACACAGCATTGCCTGATGATGCTTTCATGGTACATATAAAATAATATGTATTTGGATTGGCATTAGTCATATATCACTGTATGGCAAAATTTAAATAAGATAATATATATATAAAGACAGCATATTCCCCAACACATAGTAGGATCTCTCAAAGTCTAAATGTGATGATAAGTTTATGTTTACAAAATTTTGCCCTTGATAGATATTTTTTCTACTTTGGTATTTCTGTAGATGATGTTAAAGCTTTCATTTACACATATGTAAATATGAAAAATTTTTTCGTATTACAAAGATTATTTTTCCTAGTGCCTGTTTTACCTCTTTGAAAGACTGCTTATTTTTGGCTTTCCTAGCAGAAACAGAATTACTAATTTTGACTCTCACCTTTTTCCTTAAAAAAATTTAAATAATATTCCTACTACCTTCCAAACTTTTTAAGAATAAAAGTGTAACTTAGTCTTCAGAGATACATTTTAATAATGTACATGACCTTCAGCATTTATTTGGAAGCACCCAAGAGACTGTTTGCTCACAGTCTTCTACTCCCCATCAGAGCTTTGACCATATTTGCTTTTATTTAAATATCTTCTTCTGCTTCACATCTTATATGTTCTTATGTCTTTTATTACATTCATATTTTTTGTAAGATGCAACTTTAATACTTTGCTAATTGTCAGATATCACCTTGGTACTTTTACTTATTGGTTAATAAACAAATGATTTGTTTGTAACCATTCATGTGATGACTACTTTTAAACTTGAGACACATTGGTCTTTGGGCAATGCCTTCCAGCCTGTGGGTACAGTGGCTCACTTTTAACGTTCCTTCCATCTAGAGGGTATCAATGCTGACAGCATCAAACAGGCCTCGGAACAGCTGAACAGCCGGTGGACTGAGTTCTGCCAGGTGCTGAGTGAGAGACAGAACTGGCTGGAGCATCAGAACAACATCATCGCTTTCTATAACCAGCTACAGCAATTGGAGCACATGACAACTACTGCTGACAACTGGTTGAAAACCCAGCCCACCACCTCCTTAGAGCCCACAGCAATTAAAAGCCAGTTAAAAATTTGTAAGGTAAGAATCTTTCCTCCTGCTCAGAGCATGAGCAATAGGAATTTCTTAGCAAGCTCCAGAAGGATGGCAAATTATTTAATAATAAAATCTCCCTTTTAAGGATATAGTTAAACATAGTAAAGATTGAAATATAAGCAAAGGAAATTATTTTTCTAAAGGGCATTTATTTACTTTTATTTTCTGATTTTTTCCCTCTCATTTTATTTTAGTTTTTCAATTACAGTTGTGCCAGTTGAGTACTAGACTTGTTGGGAGAGGGTTACTCTGCAAGTTATATAAAGAAAATTGGTTTAAATAGGAAAAATATGGATGCCTGAATGCTTAAAAAGTGTCTTCAGAGTCATTTCACATGGTTCATTGATTTTATCAGTTTGCAAAATGGTGAGGCAGTTGTAGAGTATGGAACCACATGTACCCAATGATAAATGGCCAGCAATTCAGAGGGCTTCTGGATAGCGCATGCGCTCAGAGCAAAGGCCAGTTGTGTGCCAAAGGGTGGAACCCATACAAACACTAGCAACTGGTGCACTGTGCAACCAGATATATACGGGAGAACAGTCTGGAAAATTGGCAGGCCATCCAAATTAAAATAATTTGAGGGAAGTTTCTTTACCAAAATATTTTATAAATGTACTTGGAGTATGGTGGAACCCTACAGGATAGTACAGTAACCCAGCTTCAGAGCTGTTGCAATTCTTTGCATAGAAAGTATCAGGAAGAGAGAAGTCACAGAAACCCAGAAGGAGTCAGATGCTCACTATAAAAGCAGCCCGATGACCATCACAGGAACGCAGCCACAAAATAGTCCCCCCACTTCACTCCCTTCCCTGCCTCCAGAATCTGTGTAGGGCTCTCTGCTGACTGAACCAAATCAGAAGGTGGAGAAGGGGCCTGAAAGTGCAAGAACACGAGAGATATATAACCACGTGAATTGCTACAACGTTTGACTTAGTTCCTATGAGTTATAATATACTTTTCATGGAAAGTGGGAAATGGATGGAAGACTAGATCAAAAGGTTTCTGGGGTGAACTTTGATGATGGACTAAGATGGTTGTGTTAATCTAAAATTCAGTGGATGGAGGTCAGTTTGTACAGTTGGAAGATTGTGGTTTAAATAATGGGAAACTGGAGCTAGAGAGGTGACAGGGTGGGTTCGGAGATAGTGTTGGCCCCAGAAAGTGATGGGAAATTAAAGGTATTTTATTACCTTCAAAACAATTGAAGGACATAATTCTCCATCTATTGGACCTATAGCTTTACTAGGAAGTAAATAAACCCAGGAAATACGTTTTTGGATAGAGTATATAGTACAGAAAGGTATTTAACTTATTAGATAAATAGGCAAATCTGGGTAATTTTTATATTTAGACACATTTTACTTTTAAAGAATAGAATCCATTGACTTTTCCACTGTGAATCAGTGGAATACTCCACCTACATTATTTCTTGCAGCAAAAAAACCAATGATGTTACCTTCATCTGTTTCTTGAGATTCCGATCTTGAAAGTAATGATACGTCTACAGAATGCATTCATCCATTCAATAAACAGTGTCTCTGATGTGGCCAAGAATCACACTAACTGCATTGACTTGTTTGGGTTGCCACAACTCGCACCATACGCTGGGTGTCTTAAACAACAGGATTTTCTTTTTTCCCAGTCCTTGAGAGTGGAAGGTCCAAGATCAAGGTCTGGCAGGGTTCAGCTTCTGGTGAGAGCTCTCCTCCTGCCTGTCTGTGAACAGCTGCCTTCTCCCATGTCTTCACAGGGCCTCTCATTGGTGCTTGTGCATGGAGGGAGAGAAAGAAATCTCTGTTTCTTCTTTTGTTTTATTTTTAAGATTCTTTAGTTATTTTTAGAGAGAGGGGAAAGCAAGGAGACAGACAGGGAGAGAAACATTGATTGTCTGTCTCTCTTAAGTGCCCCAACCCAGGGTCCTGCCCCACATCCCAGGCATGTGCCCTGACTGGGAATTGAACTGGTGTCCTTTTGGTTTGCTTGCAGGATGACAACCAACTGACTGAGGCCCACCAGTCAGGGCTTAAGGCTACTAACCCTAGCATATAGGGTTACCACATTTACTACCTCATTTAATTGTCTTTCTAAAAGTCCTTATTACCAAATGGAGTCACATTGTGGGTTACAGCATCAACTTTTAAACTTGGTGGATAGAATTTAGTCTACAATATTCTGACCCTGCCCCCCCCCCCATTTATGTCCCTGTCATCTGCTAGGAGCTCCAAAGTTCCAAAAGCTACAATTATTTCAGAATCAACCCTAAAGTCTGAAGCCCAGAGTCTAATCTCAGTGTCATTTCAGTCAGATGTGGGTGAGACTCAAGGTGCGATTCATCTTGAGACAGAATCCCTTTCCTGTGAACCTATGAACCCAGGTTTGGTACATGCTTCCATAATAATATGGTGGGATGGGCAGAAGATATGCATCCCCATTCTAAAAGGAGGGAAATAAGGGAGAAGGAAGGAATGACCTATTTTAAGCAAGTCCAAAACGTAGCAAGGCAAACTTCACTGGATCTGAAGGCTGGAGAGTAATCCTCTTCGGCTTGCTGCCCTGCTTTCAGTCCTGCTTGGGGTATCATTCTACCTTGAGGACTCACTGGGACAGTGGTTGCTGCATTTGGGGAAATTGGACATTCATTGACACTGCCCTCATGGTGTTTAGCTAAAGAGCAGGGGAAAGAAATATTACCTGTGATTAAGTAAATAGATGTCAAGTTACCATTGGGACAAATGCCTTAAACGAAGGCCTGGAGGTATGAGGGAATGTCCGACAGGGAAAACCTGACCTAGACCTTGACACTAAGGGTAGCTTCCTTGAGGCCAGTACACTTTTTATTTTATTTTATTTTTTATTGTTGTTGTATTACATTCATCCCCTTTTTGCTCCCCTCTGTCCCCCTCCCCACCCACCCTTTCCCCCCAAAGTCAGTCCCACCTGTTGTCCATGTCCATGGTTCCTTTATACTAGGTTCTTGTCTAAGCTGCTCCCCTTTCTTGCCTCTGCCTTCCCCCTTCCCCCTCCCCCCAACCCCTTTCCCCCTGACCACTGAAGGCCTATTCCTTGTATTCATATACTTGGTTCTGTTTTGCTTGTTGTTAATTTTGCTCATTATTGTCCCGTAATGGGTGAGATCATATGATATTTGTCCTTCACTGACTGAGGCCAGTACATTTAAGTCAAGGCTTTTAGGATGAGGAAAACTATGTTAGAACAGCTGGGCAGGAGGCTTCAGGCAGGGAAGGAAAATGGTGGGAGGAAGCCGTTGGACCAAGAAGTGAAAGAAGGTCAATAGGAATGCTGGGCATAGAGGGGCAGTGCAGAAGACAAGGGATGGAGGCAAAAGGACAGGCATGTAAGAGACATCAAGGGCCCTTGGGGCAAGTCAGGGCCATGACCTTTATCTGAGGAGCAAATGGAGATCACTGGAGAATTGTGTATCTTAACATGTTCTCTGGAGGTTAGGGAAGCTATCCTAAAATTAGTTATTTTCTTTAAATGCAGCTACACAGATTCACTTGCAGTTCAACCCTTCTCCATTGCCCCTTACTCTTTTTCTCTCTTTTTCTACGCCCCATGGATTTCTATTAATTTGATAAATTGCCTTAGGTAAAATATTTAGCAGGGTAAGTTCAATGTCATTCACACAACAGTTAAAATTACACGATTTGGCTGTGATTAATGATGTAAATAAATGGTCCCATCCTGTTTGTCGATGCATTCTGTTATTGGGAGATTTTAAAGATTAGAGGGCGAAGTGAGCTCAAAACCTAATACTCACCAGAATTGGTTCTTAAGATGTTAGGGGTTAGAGAGCCCTTCGAGCATGGAAGAATTCCATGGAAGTTTTTTCCTGAGGTAAACATAGAATTTTAAAGGATAAACAGACTCAAGGGAACTTGCTTTACTCTGGAGGCCCAACCATGCTAAGGCTCTTTTACGGAAAAAAGTGGGAAGCTGTTAACATCTTTCAAATGTTAACTATTTCAGGTCAAAATGATCTCTCCTATTGGTTTACTCGCAGAACTTTAAGGTCTTAACTGAACACTTACCCAAATCCGTAGTAGTTCGTGTCAAAGTCCCCTTTGTTCTGCAGAGCGCACTCTACTGCGCTGTGGGTTCCTTCTTAGCCACCCGAATGGGAAGAATGATAGCCCTGTATTTGGCTGAATGGAAATTATTTTCTTAAATGATTCACAGCAGGTGTCATCACTGCCGTTTGCAAACCTGGTATACAAAGAGCAAGTCTGTAATTTCACACTCCAAACACAGAGTGTGACCCTTTAGTTTACCTTCTGTCTTAGTCTTCCTCCATGGACATGCACCTCCCTTCCAGGACTCCATTGAGAGGCGTATTTACAGCAGAGATGGGTTACCTCCCCATTTTTCTGGAAGTTTCTCATCTTCATCTACCAAAAGAATTTCATTGTTGGAGCTCATCTTCCCTGAAATTTACCATTATACCTTTTAAAATTCATAACCAGTGGCATTGCCTATTAAATTGTCTTGCTACTATGAAAGGGTCTATTTGATAATTTATCAAACACAAAATTTACTCTCTCCAAAATACTGTACATGCATTTAAAAGTAACTTTTTTTCCCAACTTTTCACTATGATTTCCAGGAAGCTGAGGGTTATATTTAGTTCATAATTATTGTAATACTGTCGAGTTTTCCCTCCATCTAATTGGTTTCTGACTCAGTTTTTAATTTTTAATTTTTATTTTTTTACATTTTAAATGGTAAAAAGTCCTGAAGTGCTTTTTTGTAAAGGTAGCATAGATAGGAATAAATTATAAGTAAGCAACCATGGTAATTAAGACTATTAAGAGCATTTTGAAATTTGTTTGAGTTCAATTTATACATGTATTGGATACATATGAATTACTGCTCCACTGGAAACAAGTATGAGAACATATGAAGAATAGCACTGTTCAAAAGAAATATAATGAAAGCCATACATTTGAGCCACATATATAATTTTAAATTTTCTAGAAGTAGCATTAAAAAAGGAAGACACTGATGGGCACTTAGGCTGTTTCCAGCACTTGGCTATTATAAATAGTGCTGCTATGAACACAGGTATACATAGATTCTTACAAATTGGTGTTTCAGGATTCTTTGGGTATAGTCCAAGTAGTGGAATTGCTGGATCAAAAGGCAGTTCCATTTTTAGTTTTTTAAGGAAACCCCATACTGTTTTCCACAGTGGCTACACCAGCCTACATTCCCACCAATAGTGTATGAGGGTACCCTTTGCCCCGCATCCTCGCCAAAACTTGTTGTTTGTTGATTTGCTGATGATTGCCATTCTGACAGGTGTGAGGTGGTATCTTATTGCAGTTTTAATTTGCATCTCTCTGATGACTAGTGATGTTAAGTGCCCATCAGTGGATGATTGGATCAAAAAACTTTGGTATATTTACACAATGGAATACTATATAGCAGAAAGAAAGAAGGAACTTGTACCCTTTGCAACAACATGGATGGAACTGGAGAGTATTATGCTTAGTGAAATAAGCCAGTCAGTGAAGGACAGATACCATATGATCTCACACATTACAGGACAATAATGAACAAAACTAACAACAAGCAAAACAGAACCAAATATATGAATACAGTGAATAGGCCTTCGGTGGTCAGGGGGAAGAGGGTTGGGGGGAGGGGGGAGGCAGAGGCAAGATAGGGGAGCAGCTTAGACAAGAACCTAGTATAAAGGAACCATGGACATGGACAACAGGTGGGATTGACTTTGGGGGGAATGGGTGGGTGGGGAGGGGGACAGAGGGGAGCAAAAAGGGGATGGATGTAATACAACAATAAAATTAAAAAAAAAAAAAAAGGAAGACAAAACAGCTAGGTGAGTTTCAAGAATGCATTTCACATATCCTGGCTAATCAAAACTATCATTCCAATATCCGATAATATTTAAAACTGTTTGTGAGAATTTGTATTTGTGTATTTTCATTCAGAGTCTTCAAAATAGTGTTTTATAGTAACAACACATCTAAACTTGCCTCAGTGCATTTCAGGTGCTCAGTAGCCACATGTAACTAGTGCCTAACACTAGTCACACATGGTAGTGTGACAGCACAGAAGAATGTCCGTATGATTTTATCAGTCAAACCAGGGTACAACACTGTGTTTGTTTTTGTTATGATCCTCACCCAAGGATGTTTATTGATTTGAGAGAGGGAGAGAATGGGAAGCAGAAGGAGAGAGGGAAACACATCAATGTGAAAAACGTCAATTGGGTGCCTCCCATATGTGCCCCTACTTGGGATTGAAACTAAAACCTAAGTATGTGCCCTGACTTGAAATTGAAGTGTCAGCCTTCTGTTGTACATGATGATGCTCCAACCAACTGAGCCTCCTGGCCAGGACAACCAGGGCACTCTTGAAAATTAAAAGGCCTGGTATTAATAATTATTCCAGGAAAAGAGAAGAGCATTCATCCAGAATAAAACAACAGCAATTGCTTGTTCAGTTAGAAGAATGAGACTATACAAAAGATAGATAATTACAGACATTAATGTGTGTGTATGTATTAATAATGCACTGATTACATATGTGATATATAGGTATATAAATATATGTCAATCCATATAGCTTATGTTCTACACAAATGAATTTAAAGCAAAAGTAAATATTGTTTGTGAGATGGATAGAATTTGAAGCAAAGACATTTGAGAGAAGAGGGGAGCAGAGGACCATCCATGTTTGATTTATGGAAAGAGTATGAGGTCATTCATAATACTTTTCACCTGTACATATTCATGCCCATTAATGCTCTAAATGATGTCATTTTTGAAGTTTCAAGGTAGTTATATATGGTGAACCAGGTGCCAAGGTAATATTAAATTGATTACCTGTGCTAGAGGCTTGCCTAAGCCATCATGAAAGTTTCTTATCAATTTTTTGATAAGGGCATTAAGCTAAGCCGGCATCAGGTCCCTTTTAACACCTTCCTTTGCAAAATGTGATGTTTGCAATGGAAAAATGCTATTTATTTTAATACTCTAAATTATGGTACAGGATGAAGTCAACCGGCTGTCAGCTCTTCAGCCTCAAATCGAGCGATTAAAAATTCAGAGCATAGCCCTGAAAGAGAAAGGACAAGGACCAATGTTCCTGGATGCAGACTTTGTGGCCTTTACAAATCATTTTAACCAAGTCTTTGCTGATGTGCAAGCCAGAGAAAAAGAGCTACAGACAAGTAAGTAAGATACTTAAAATGCCTAACCTGGTATTTTACAAATAAGATGTTTATCAAGAAAATAAACTAACATGAAATAATAATTTGAACTAACATGAAAGAATGATTTCTATCAAACAAGCCACCCCCCCCCTTACAACCTGTAGTACTATTGTTGGAAAATATGTGGTATATTTCCATTTCTCTCCCCTTCCCCCATAATAACTTCATGACTATGAGGAACAAATAAAGCATTTGTTTTATATAGACATAACTTCTCTTTGGTGGGTTGCAACTTTTACAATCTTTTTTTACACTGGAGAAAATAAAATATTACTCGAAGCCCTACTAGTGTATTGTCATTAAATCCAGATTGCTTTATGTACAAGAATACATTGCTGGGCATCTTACTATACTTCTGTCAATTGATATGAAGATGATCATAACTGTAGGCAACTGAAATCCAACAAAGGACAGGTTATTCTTTGGGCTACATTTTACTATTGATTTGCTTTAACTATACTGTATCCACTTTTTCTCATTTCATGATAGAATGTAAGAATGGCACAGTTGTGCAAATTGCCTACCGTTTGACTAGCAAATTTTGCAGAATGTCTGTGGTCTCTTTCCAATTTGCTCTTATGACAGTTATACATAGTATCTGATCCAAAATATCCCTACTCATTAGCTTACTTCTTCTTTTTCTTTTTTTTTTTTTAAAGATATTATTTCATTATTTTTAGGAAGAGGGGAAGGGAGAGAGGCAGAGAGGGAGAGAGACATCAATGTATGGTTGCGTTTCACCTGCCTCCAGCTACAGACCTGACTGGAAACCCGGCTTGCAACCTGGTTATGTGCCCTGGCTGGGGAATTGAACCTGCGACCTTTGGGTTCGCAGGCCAGCACCTTACCCACTGTGCTACCAGCCAGGGCTTCAGCTTACTTCTTAAGGCAAACATTCCTTTGACAAACAGGTTTATAAATACTTTTGAGCAGTAGTAAATGAGGTTTTGGTTTCCATGCACATACATACTATGTATATATGCACACAAAGAGGATTATAGAGTAAAATTGGATTTAAGGCATTACGATAAAAAAAATTTAAATGTTTTCCCCAAATTTATGATGAGAAGCTCAAGAACATGTTTGCTTTCTTCTAAAATTTAATTAGTTGGAAAACACTTTTATATTACCTTTCTTTGTGAATATTGAAAGAATTTACCACATAACATTTCAAGAATCAGTTTAGTGATATACATGAAGCTTTCCTCTTTTTCCTAGATTTTTGTTTTTATTTTTGATGAGGTCACGGAATGAACTGAATAAAGTGAAGAATAAATGCATATTTTTTCTTTTATTTCAAATTCCTTTGTGTTGAAGGTATATATATAGGTGTGTGTGTGTATATATATATATATATATATATTTTTTTTTTTTTTTTTTTTTGATAGGGAAGCAGATAATACAACTTAACAATAATGTTAGCTCCCTCTACTGGATTTCAGTATACTTGTTTCTGGGTCTCTGAAATCAATTGGAGAAAAGATTGTGAATGTCCTACATTTTCAAATATTGACCTATTTAGCAATAATGAATTTTTCTTGTCATAAAATCCATAAACTTTCCTTAAATTCAAGTGCATTTTGACAGTTATACTCATAATTGGTGGGCAAAAGAGCTTAATCACGGGGAAATTGTTTTAGTTTACATGGACCTAGTCATTATATTAAGGTTCAACTTTTTTGTTTCTTTTAAAGATGTTTGTAACATTTATTTTTGATGACTGCAATTCAGCTATGATATAGTATTATAACTATATAGTAATATATACTCTTTGTCCATATAGCCATCAGTCTGCCCATATTATGATTTCTCTTATCTTCCATACAAATGATTATTTACAAAATCATTAAGCATGTTTTCTCCACTAATGTCTATATACAAATGTCCTCCCTTCTACTTTACTTACCAATATATCTCTAACAGTTTTACTCCCTCTTAGAAAACTTGTCTTGATTAATAATAATCATTAATTAAATATGAATTATATATTATATAATTTATGTATGTGTATAAGGTCTGTTCCAAAAGTATTGAGCCAAAGTCAATATAATTAGAAGAGTTTGCATGGCCATTACTTTCAGGACAAACCTTATATATAATTTATATTATGTGGTTACATATTATTTAATTTTCTGTTTGCTTTTTTTCTTTACTACTCTTCTCTCAATAAAACAAAACCTTGACTTTTAAAGTGTACTTGAATGGTGACATTGGTGGTTGGTACCTGGCAAAGATAATATGAGAAAATAATATTCAAAAGAAAATGTAAGCCCTGGCTGGTAGCACAGTGGTTAAGGCACTGGCCTGCGAACCCAGAGGTTGCAGGTTCGATTCCCCAGCCAGGGCACATAACCAGGTTGCAAATCAGGTCTCTAGTCAGGTCTGTGGCTGGAGGCAGGTGAAACGCAACCACACATTGATGTCTCTCTCCCTCTCTGCCTCTCTCCCTTCCCCTCTTTCTAAAAATAATGAAATAAAATATTTAAAAAAAAATAAAAAAAATAAAAATAAGAAAAGAAAATGTATCTTATATTTGTAATTTAATGAATTATTTTTCTTAGTCCTTAGAGAGCAACCCTTTGAGAATATGCTTTATTGTTTTCCCAACACAGGCACAGTCAGACTTCAGTTCTTGTATAGTTTGGTTCTTGACCAAGACGTCGACAGAAAAAAACGTCTTGGTTGTCTGACAAAACTTTGGATTTCAATTCTCTACACAATAACCATTTCATACTGATACCTGTGTGATGTTAGGTACCTCTCAGGTGACAAAGGAGATTTGGCTTTCAAAAGAATTGCTTCTTGAACAATTTTCTGGAACACATGAAGTTCAAGAACTGAGGTTCCACTGTACATGTACAGGAATGGGCAGAAGTAGATTTACAGTTGTCCATATGAAAAAGAATATAATCATTAGTAAATAATAATACAAATATAAATTCTCTTACATGTACTCATAATTGTAAACCTACTTTTGCTCACCCTTCTAATTGCTAATATGTACTATAATGCAGTTGTTTTCCTTTTTCAAAAAATATTTTACTTATTTTTTAAAAGATTTTATTTTAAAGAGAGGGAGGGGGAGGGAGAAAGAGAGGGAGAGAAGCATTGATACTTGAAAGATACCTGAATTGGTTGCCTCTTGGGAGCATGCCCCCCAACTGGGGACCCAGCTACAACCTAGGCATGTACCCTGATTGGGAATTGAACTGGTGACCCTTTAGTTTGCACGCAGGCAGTCAATCCACTGTGCCATACCAGCCAGGGCACAATTGCTTTTCATTTAAAGTTTTTTACCCCCTGACATAGACTCCTGTATATCAGAAAATATAGCACTTAATTCCACATACAACTTTTTAAAAATTAGTGCTTTGTCTTTCCTAGTCCCTCATTTGCTCTGGTATCTTTTCTTTTTCCTCTTCAATGAAACCTCTCTTCCTTTTATGTCAATTAGATAAAAGAGAAGGCAATTTTAACCAAAAGACACTGGGAACTTTTTTACACACCTATCTACTATAATCTTGACTACAATTTTAGAAGTCAATTTGACCATAATTTGTCATTGCGATCCTTCTTATACTATAATGAAGGACTGGAGACTCATGAGATATTTTTTTAACCTTTTAAGATAAATAGTAATGCATGTAAGTAACCCTTAAAATCTATTTTCTCAGTACTTCACCACAATGCTTTCAGAACTGCAGTCATTTATTAATTTATTAATTGTAATTCTATAGGATGCATTTCCCTAATCATAAATCATCAGGGAGATATCTTATATTTTTAGATTGTACTTTAGCATTCAAATAGTAAAATTCATCATAAGACCATTTTGAAATGAATGTCATAGATTTATAGGCCAGATATGGCTGAATGTTGAATCTTCAGGCCATTTTTTTCATGGACCTGGACTGAGCCAAATGATGTCAATAGGATTCTTGTGATCTTCTAAGGTAGCAAATTATTAAATTGGAGATGTTTATTGTCTCCCTCCTGTCAGGAAAGAGAAAATTATCAGTTGGATTATTAATCTTGATGGCTACATAACAGGGAGAAAGTGAATTTCTTCAGCTGCAGCAGGACTAGTTCTGCTCCTATACTGGGATCAAAGGGCAGTGCCTGCAAACCTTCCACTGGCTGGTCAGTAGTGTGGCTCATATTGAGTTTGCTCTTGGGCACATTTGACTTCTGCACCAGGCTTGTCTTTCTGATCTGAAAGAGAATTAGGAGACCTTCACTAGTATTCTCAAATATTTCTGGTTTCAATGAGGTAAACTATGTGGTTTATCATAACTATTCAGATACTACAAGATAAATCATGATAGCTATGATAGCTAGTGAGTACATTTTTACATTTGGAGGGAAAAATAACTGAGTTAAAGTATCCTCGGTTTGAATTGTATATTATAAACAAAAGTTGTACATTTATCGGCAGCCCAGGTGTACCCTCTAAGTCCTGGATTTATATGTGCACTTCCTTAACTTTTCCATTTTGATGTCTTGGCATTACAAATGCATTAAATCCCAAAAAGGTAAACTTGTGGTGGGCAACCCTATAGCCAGCAACCATTTCCTCTTGAATGCCTCCAATATCAGAGACCTCGGAATGATGCTTGGTATCCTTTGTCCCTCACCTACACTCTCTCCCATGTAGTCAACAAGCCTGTGTATTTCTATCTCCTGAATAGCTCTTGCATCCCAACTTCTTTTCATATTTATTGCCAGTGTATTAGATGAAGATGTCATGGTTTCTTGCCTAGATCACTAATTTGTCTCCCCACATCCATCTTTGACACTGAGTAATCTATTTTCTACATTTCTACCAGGACACTTTTATTAAGGAATATCTAACCACATCACTTTTTGTGTGTGTAATACCTTCAATGATTTATTTTTGCTCTTAGTTTTAAAGGTGCCTAAAGCATCTGCCTAATATGGGCATTGCCTGTGTCCAGTAACAGCCTTGTTCAGGCTTGTTTTCTCTTTATTCCATGTTGACTTTTCATTTCCTGAAGGTGATATAATATTACCTCGGAACCTGTGTATGTTCTCCCAGGAATCCCTGAATAGCTAAATCTTTTATTTATTTATTGAATTTAGAGAGGAAGAAAGAGAGAAACACACACACACATATATACACACAAATTTGCTGCTCCACTTATTTATGCATTCATTGTCTTGTATGCACCTTGACTGGGGATTGAACCCTCAGCCTTGGCTATTGCAATGACACTCTAACCAACTGAGCTATGTGGATAGGGCTCGAACAGCTAATTCTTACTTCTTCATGTCTTTGGTCAGAAGTTAATCATTATAAAATCCCACTCTATATATGATGTTGCTATCATGTACTGTCATAGAATTCTGTATATCCCTTTCATAAAATTAATTATAATTACACACACACACACATACACACACCCCCCATAAACAGAGAGGTTGAGAGACATGTGTATATAAACATGTGTTTTCATACAGTGGTGCTCATATATCATATAAACATAAGCTAATAGCTGACATTTCTGGATGTCTGGTTGGGATGTATTAAATTGTCACTTTATCAATTCCAAAATGATAGGATTTAGAACATGATTTTTTTCAAAGTCTAGGATAAAAACAAAACACACACGTGCACACACGTAAATGCTCTATTTATAGTATGAGGTACAATATAAATTTTCTCTACTATTTTAAGACAGACTGATATACTTCAAATTTAGAAATTAATTATGCTAGAAAAAATCTTTATAATTAACTAAAGTCTACATTGACAGTCCAGAAACCGTGAAGTGAGAAATGAGAAGAGGGATAACTGATAAGAGAGTCAGTTTTAGCTATTCATAGTTTAAAAGGTTACATGGGAATTAGAAATATTTCCTAGATGAGATCAGAAGTGCCTCAATTCTCTAGGTAAATTCTTTCTTCTCCTGTTCAGAGCTTAAGCTTCTGCAAACACTGGCTTTTCCTGTCTACATAAGCAGAGACATTCTGTCTTTTGCCCAGTGTTACACTTTGCACACCACATTCATTCATTCAACAAATGGTGACTCCTTACATGGCAATGTGCTTGTTATTGGGGACAGATCACTGAGCTGAAATCACATGCCCTTTGCTCTCATCATGCTTGAAACCTAGAGGAAGGGATGGTTATTAATAATATAATGAGTCTGGTACTTTTGTAATTGTAACCTGAGATAAGTGCTTAGATGGAAAAGGCCAAGGCTCTGAAACTAAATAAACTAAATGTATTTTGTAAGACCTAGGTAGAATTATATTGGTTAATGGAAGAAAATAGACATAATTTATTATTTAATAATTTAGAATGCTTTATTGTTCATTTTCTTTCTAGATTGAGAGACTTCTTTTTTGCTGTCCTGTGCTGAAAAGTAATGGGTTTTTAAGTTTTATAGTTTTTTTCTATATAGCTAGTTTATCCATATACTTACCTACCTATCTACCTGTTTCCCTTCTTCCCTCTCTTGATATGTACATAGATGGATGCTTAGTTTTCAGCAATCTATACAATTATAACATGTACTTATGAGTTAAGTAACTGTTAACATGAGGCCTGTCCAGAAGGCATCCAGCCATGTACTTTGAAAAATAGAGACATTTATTGAACAAGATACAAGATATAAGAAACATTGTACATAGGACAATGACACCTCAGTCCCCTTGGGACCTCACACAGTTCTCCCAGTCACCATTAGCTGCCCTGTTGTATTATCCTGAATCTCATTGACCACCTGAAGTCTGTTTGCTTTTCAAAAAAGTTGATTTAGTTTGGGGAAAAGCCAGAAGTCACTGGGTGCGAAATCTGGGCCATAGGGGGTGCTGAGTCACCTGGGTGAGTTGATATTTGGCCAAAAAGCTCTGCATGAGATGGTGCATTGAGTGGGTGCATTGTTGTGATGAAGCTGCCAATCACTAGTTGGCCACAGCTGCAGCCACCTGAGGCGTCCCAGTAGTTTCTGCCAAGGACTGTTCAAGCTTCATGCAACATTTGATGCAGATTTGTTGCTCTACTCACTCATTGTGAGCAATAACCACACAGTACACACACTTACTCAGCAGCATCTACCACCCCCACTGACTAGAATAGTGAGGTTGTCGTTGTTCACTCATGTGCATTCCGGTCCACTTGCCTTGGCTGCCAGGTTACATTGATGCCATGCAAACCATTCTCATTATATTAACAACGCCTTGAGGTTTTCCAGGCAGACCTCATATTTCTACCATGTTCATGCTACGTTATCACTTTAGTGATAAAATGACAAATCTGAAACTTTTATTTCCTTTTGTTCAATGTAGGTGCAATGTAATTGTTCTCCAGAATGCTATTAATACCATTATCCTCAAGATAACCTAAACATGTTCCTAATACATGGTTAGCTATTCTGTACAGTACAATAAACTGTACCTTGACAATAAAACAAAAATATATAGATTTTAAATGACCATAAATTATTATTTAATATTTGCTATTATGTTGACATTGTTACATAAGCCTGAAGTTAAAGAAATAAAACACTAATCTTTTTTTATAATATTTCCCTCTGGACTGTTACACTGGCCACTCCTTACCTGGAAAACCTTTCCTCTCAAAATTCTCACAGCTCCCCTTTCCACTTCTTAAAGTCTCTGGTCAAGTTACACTTCTACAGAGAGCCATTTTTGCTCACTAGTCACTTTCATTCCTTTTTATTCTACTCACTTTAATTGGGTTAATTAATTGAATGTTTGTTTGTGTTATAGTCAGAGTTTCTACAACATGGGAATTTTAAAGTAATAAAAAATATGAATCCTGAACTACTAAAGTTGTGAAATAGAGTATTGTGAAAACCATAGCTACCCCTTGGGGCCCCTCTCAACTTTCTTTCCTTCCCTCTCCTCTATGCCCACCCGCACCATCATCCCCCAGCAGATCACTTGCTCGCCTTTTCTCAGTGACATTCCTGGCTCTTTGCATGAAAATGACACTTCCTAGGATCCTTATTTTAAATTTGGCTGCCTGCTTGGTTCAGTCCATGGTAGGCACTTGGACACAATTGAGGGTAGGAAGAAGAGAGAAGCTGGAGTATTCTCATCTCCTCTCGATGTCTCAGTGGCTGATTATGACTTGTCCAAGACTCTAGAAATGTCTTGCAACAGCGTTCTTCAGGGATGCTACATTCCCAAAGGAAAGCTCACTGCTAGTTCATCCGGGTGGTCCAAATTGCTGGTTTCTGATAACACTACCTCGCACCTCTTCCCTTTGTCCCCCAAGCCTTTGGGATGGTAGTGGCTTCCTGGTATTGCTAATGTGCTGATGGCCCACAATCCCTCCTGTAGGTCATTTATTCCAATATTTTTGTATCTAATTTTCTATTTCAAATCCTTTTTATTGCATTATCTGGAAGGACCTCCCCACCCCAAACCTTTTTCTTCACTGCCATTTATTTCCATTAGTCATTACAGTATCTCTATTTTAATTTGTTCATTTCCTGACTCACCAATTAGGTTTTAAGTATCATAAAAGTCTAGACTTTGCTTTTGAAGTTTTATTTCTTGTATGCCTGGTGCTCAGAGCACTGAATAAATATTGGCTTAATGAACAGTAATAAATAACCTCAATTTTCTCAAAAGTATGAACATTCCCATTTTTATAAATGAGATCTAAGATACTAGAATGATAAGTGATTTGCCAAACCAGATTTGCTAATTGTCCTGCTACATAGCCTCTTTCTGCAAAAACCACAGAGAAGCAGAGAAGCAGTCCTGTTAGATGTTCATAAAAACTTGTTTAACTTTTATATACATCATCTGGGTAAAATTGGATCAATTTCATGTCACCTCTGGCAAGCTTCTAATAATTTTGGTCCCAGCCACTGCCACAAGCGAAGCAAAGCACTGTTTTTCATTATGCACATGTTCAAGTCTGATTAAACTGAACTTAATGCAGTTTATAATCCATCCAACATACACCCTATGTGTCTCTACACATATGTAGACCCCTCGCCTTCTAGATCACTTGCTCAGATATCTCCTCCAACACAATTCATGGCTTCATCGTAATTAAATCCTCCTTTACTTCACTACTGTTCATGTGATTTCTCTTTACTTTTGTTTATTAGTCCTTATGTAGCATTCAGATAAATGTAGTCAATATAGAGAGAAACACATTATTTATATGAAAGAGCATAATGAGGTTTAAAGTACCAAATAGATTTTTCAATATGAAATCAGAAGTGCTCAGATTAAATAAAGCCTATTAAGGTGAATTTGCGCAAGAACTTCAAATAAATCAAAGCACATTGAGGCAAATTTTCAGTTGTCACTTCTAACATACTCTCTAAAAATATCTTCACCATCTGAAAACCTCATTAAAGAGCATGCAAAGTACTTTCCTAATATTCCTTTCATTTAGTATAAAAGGAATTGTTATAGAGAAGTGGAACTCATATTCTATCAAAATTAAAATGTAAAATAGTCATTAATACTGTAATAACTATGTGTGGTGCCAGGTGTGTAGTAGACTTGCCACTGTGAGAATCATTTCATAAATTATATATAAATATCTAACCATTATGTTATATCAACTGTAATTTAAAACTACAAATGTTAAAAGAAAGTGATTTAAATAATGCCATTTCATACAGTGATTCAAGCTAGTATTTTGCACTATTATTTTATCTAGGAAAATTCTTAGCCATTGTATCTTCAAATATGCCTTCTTCCCCATTGTCTCTTTCTGGAATACATTTGTTATACCATTTTTCTATTTTCTGTTTTATTCTCCCTCCTGTATTCCCTATCCTTTTGTGTCTTCATGCTTCATTTCAATGTATGTTTTTGGTCTGTAGATTGACTAATTTTCTGTTTAGCTTTGTCTAATCTCCTTTAAATCCACTCATTGTATTAATTCTTATTACATGTTTCAATTCTAAATATTCTTTTTTGTTCTCCATAAAATCTATCATGTCATTTCTATGGTTTGTAGTTTTCTACCAGAATTTTCAATCTTATTGTTAATCTTCTTGCATATGATCAGTATAGTTACTTATTTTATATATAGTGTGTATATGTGTATGTGTATATATGCATATATAAATTATGTATAGTTATATATAATATATATATACTTATCTGCATTTATTATGCACTTGTGTACAGTTTACAGACGATGTATTAGGGAATTGTACACCTGAGACCTATATAATTTTATTAACCAATCTCATCCCAATAAATTCAATAAAAATGTAAAAAGTATCAAGTGCTGTAGATAGTGATACTTTTCCTCAAAGCCAAATGATGACATAGAAGGAGAAAAGCCTTCTAAGTCAGTTGTACATGGAATCTACTCATTTTCTCCAAGTTCCATCTGTGTTACCCTTAGTGAGTTACTCAGCCTCTTGGTTCCCCCATATTCTCATCTTCAAAATGAATTTAACAATGCAAACCTTGCAAGGCTGATATGAGATTTCAGTATAATAGATGCATAGATTCTGTCAGAATATCAGGCGTGTAAAAGAAATATGTCTTCAACATAATCAAATTCTATAATCTGCCTTTTCAGGTTTTTACATTTTGTTAATACTGATAGTAGAAAGACTGAGTTTTCTGACAACATAGGAAAATCCTCTGACAAAGTTGACAATGATTAAATGATTCTCCTTTTCCCTTTTGATGAAGTTGTTGACACTTTGCCGCCCGCGCGCTATCAGGAGACCATGAGCACCATCCTGACATGGATCCGGCAGTCAGAAACCAAACTCTCCATTTCTCAGGTTACCGTCACTGACTATGAAATCATGGAGCAGAGACACGGGGAGTTACAGGTCTGGGGATATTTTACTGTCTTAAACAATATGGTGCACACCTTCTCTACCAAGCAGTCACGTTGGCATAACCTTAAAATAATATATGAATTAAAATAGTCATGCCAAGTGCAATAGTTCACAGTTGTAAAACTGAAGATAAGATTTTAAAAATGCAATACATTATGCACTTGTGCCTATAAGATAAAAATACCATCTTTAAAGTCAATGAGATGGTCTACTTATGAAGTATGTTTTTTCACATTTAGTATGGATTTTAAGGCACATTTGGAGAATTATAAAAATGCTGGTATTATTTTCTCCCTTTGCCTGCTGAGTTATTAATCTCAGATTGCCAGATAGAAAGAGTTAGAATCACTGTAGTTATATTATTAGTTTTAATTTAAACATGAGTTTTATATAATATTGCAGTTAGTCATTTGAATTCTAACAATTGTGCCTTAATAGCTTTATATTGGGAAATATTAAATACTTATATGAGAGATAAAAGAAATAATTTATAAGATAATGTAGAATACTTTTCCTACTATCTCTGAAAAGCTTGTGTTTTATATCTAATCAAATTTTATTTTTAAGATGTGGTGAAAACATACTCATTAGCTATTTTTAGTAATGAAATAATATATCTGTATTTTGAGCATTAAGAAATTAAAATGGTAATTGTAGAAGTATTTGTTCAAATACATTTCTAAAAACACATTTCTCAGTGCATAATGTCCTATTTTAGACTGACAATTTCTTCTATCATAGTACCCAAACCACTATAACTGTTTAATCTTTTTCCACTTGGAATGATTCCAAAGTTTACTTTGAATAATATGTGACTTAATACTACTATAAATATTTTAAAAAATAAGAGTACAAAGGTATAGCAACTGGGGGAGTGGACTAAGTGCACAGAAAATGGTGTATAGATGAGTGGAAAAGTATATTTCCACTGAAAGAACAGTAAAGGAGGGAAAATTATATATATATATAGTATTGAGAGAATATACATAGTAACTGAAAAAAGGAAGTTAGAACCTTACATCAAATGTTAAACCAAAACAAAATACCAATACGTTAAAAAGTTCAAAAACATTTTATTCATAAATTTTGGGTAATTTTTTAAAAAACATGATGGTGAAGCATGAATATCAATGGAAGCAATCACAAACATTGTGCAAATACCAGAAATGATGAAAAAAATGAGACCAAAGTAATATTTGTCTGCATAAGGGAGAAACTAATTAAATAGATTGTCACCAAAAGACACATAAATGGCCACTAAACCTAGGAAAAATTGTAACTTAGATTGTAAAGGATGAAGTACAAATGAATAAAATGAGATACCTTTTTCACATACTGAGTTACAGAAAATTTAAAAAAACACGAAAAGAAACAAACCCCAAAGAGATAGTAAGTGCAGGTCTGGCAGCAATGAGCTACATTCTCACTTACTAGTAGGACTATTAAGTTGAATAAATTTTGCTGAGAAAAAATTCTCAGTACCTCCCAATAACATGCAAAATAATTCAGCTGTACGTGTGAATACCATTTCTATAAAGTTGGTATCTTTTGGAAATAACCACAGTGCACACTCAAAGATGTAGATATATGACAGATCATAAATTTAATGTACAGCAGTGGAAAGCTCAAACTTAATTTTTAGAGCTGATAAAGGGAAATGGTTAAGTGAACTAGAGAAGCCATGAAAATTTATGTTTTTGAAAAATACTTAATGGCATGGGAAGAGGCTCACAGTAAAATGCCCAGCTGAAAATGCAGTTATATGCATTTTCTATGCATGCTAGATATGATCTAAATAATCAATTAAGTATAATAGTTAAGTAAAGTAAAAGTGAATTTAAAAATTGAAATACCAAAGTATAGGCATAAGTTATTATGCAACCATAAAAGTTATCTGTTCAACACATTTGGGGGAATTTTATGAGTAACTTTATAAAAGAAGGAATAAATGTATATACGTTTATGGTAAGAGCAGATATTCAAGATTTAAGGATGCATAGAAAAACTGGAAATTGATACAAAATCATCACAGTTGTATATAGTATATAATATATATCTATTTTTAATCTTCAACCTTTATAACATTATAACCTAAGTAACATTTAAATAAATATTGAGTAGGGGAAACCTAAAAATAATCATTTTGTTATAAGGGATTGCATAGGTTATGTAAGATAAATATAAAACAAGCTTTATAAGTTCTCCAACAAATTGTCCCAGAATTTCATTATAATACTATAAAACAGACCAATACCTTTTAAAAAATGTGAACCTTTTCATTAAGTGGCCTTGGTAGGTCATCCATCCAGTAATATTCAGAGTTTCAGTTTCCCATATATCAATATAATTTAGTTATACTTTTATCTAGGGAGGTTAAAATTTGTTTTCCTAAAGGCTTAGAATAGTTAAGCTAAACTTCATTAACTGTATAGTAAGTGTAGTGATTAATAAACAGATTTGGTAGAATAAAATTAAGTGTGCTAAAACTCTGGTTCAGTAATATGTATTTTTGGGTACATTTGATAGTGTTTATAAAAAGTAGGCATAGATTTTAAAACAAAATATCACTGGATAATGTGCAAATTAATCCTATGATAACAAAGTAGAATTTAAATTACCAGTAGTTATTTATTTAAATTGTTACTGTGTCATCTACTTTTTAAGATGTTGGAATCACCTACCTTTCATTTAAAGTATTTTTAATTTAACTGAAGCTTATTGATGAAACTGCACAGTGAAACTCACAATCATTCATCAATTAGTGTTCATGTACTCTCCATTTTCAATTTTGAGGCTTTACAAAGTTCTCTGCGAGAACAACAGAGTGACCTAAACTATCTGAGCACCACTGTGAAAGAGATGTCAAAGAAGGCTCCTTCTGACATTAGCTGGAAGCACCAATCTGAGTTTGAAGATGTTGAGGGCCGCTGGAAGGCACTGTCCTCCCAGCTGGCCCAGCAATGCCAAAAGCTGGAGGAGCACATGGCCAAACTCCGAAAAATCCAGGTAATTCAACATTTTCCTTTTCATACTGATTCTTTCTTATTTCTCTCCTAGTGATGCATTATAAAATTTAAAGACAGTTAAGTTAACTTCCATGGTCATTTGAAGTCAGTGATAAGATCAGAAGGTACAAATCTCAAAGCAATGTAGTTAGTTCACTTATATCATTTAAGAAAGCAGAAATTAAGAATTCTTCTTTGATTCTCTTTAATATTAATGTGTTTTTCGTGCCAATACCAATAGGACTTAAACATGATTTTTAGCTCAAATAATTTTTGAAAGCAATCTTTCCTTTAGGCTGGTTGTCCTTTAAAATACAGGTGTCATTTAGGTTATAAATATAGAAAGTTACCTACCATGTAATATAGTCATATTTCATCAGTATATCTTATTTAATAATCATGTATAAATTTGACCCCATCACTGTTCACAAGCCAGCTTCTACTAACTTAGTTTACTTGAATAGTGCCACTGTATTATAATCACCCAAGCTGAAAATAGTAAACCACCAATTACATTATAGTCTAAAGCATAAAATAGTGATATATAGGTAACACGTCTCTTATGTGGGGAATCATTGTGAAAGATGTTAATGCTGAAATAAGAAGCTTCTGAATTTAAAACTAAGTCCACCTAACGTAGTTGTTTATTCTCACCTTGTGCAAACCAAAAGACCATGTAGTCCTAAAAGATTCTGTAAAGTAGTGTGCTTTATATACGTATGCATATACATGTAAATGTTTTGACATATAAACGTGTGTGCATACATATATTCACACATATGCATCAAAACACGGTTTTACCAGGGCCAGTGGTAAGACAGGGTGTAGACACATGGCCCTTGCAGTTAAGGAGCCCACATTTTAGTGAAGGTAAAAGGTAAGTGTATTAGTTTCTGATTGCTGCTGTAACAACACAGAATTAGTATTTTTCAGCTTTGGAAGTCAGAAGTTCAAAATCATTCTCTGTGGGTCCTTTCCTTTCTGGATTCTTTAGGAGGGAATCTGTTTCCTTGTCATTTTTACATCTGGAAATGGCATGTATTTCTTGTCTCATGTCCCCATCCTCTATCTTCAAGGCCAGCAGTACAGCCTCTTCCAGTTTTTCTTTCTAACTCTTACACCCCTTCCTCCCCTGAATAAGGACCCTTATGATTACATTGTGCCCAGATCAATAATCCAGGATAATCTCCCCACATGGAAATCTTTTTTTTATCCTCACCCAGACATGTTTACTGATTTTAGAGAGGGGAAGGGAGGGAGGGAGAGATAGAGAGAAACATTGATTTGAGAGAGACACATTGGTCACTTATCTCCCATGTTCACCCCTACCAGGACTGAACCTGCAACAAAAGCATGTGCTCTGACCGGGAATCAAACCCATGATCTTTCAGTTTGTGGGACGATACCCAACCAGTAGAGCCACACTGCCTAAGGCACCATATCAAAGTCTTTTTATGTTTTTTATTGATTTATTGTTGTTGTATTAAATTTATCCCTTTTTTCCCCCTTGCTCTCCCCTGCCCCAGCCACCACATCCCCTTTCCAACAATCAATCCCACCTTTTTTGTCCATTTCCATGGGTCATTTATACTAGTTTCTTGACTAAACTCTTCCCCCTCTTTCCCCCTTCTCTCCCACTGGTCACTGCCGGTCCGTTCCTTGTTTCCATGTCTCTGGTTCAGTTTTGCTCATTTGTTTGTTTGACTATTTACAATAGCCAAGTGCTGGAAACAGCCTAAGTGCCCATCAGTGGATGAATGGATAAAAAAACTTTGGTACATTTACACAATGGAATACTACACAGCAGTGAGAAAGAAGGAACTCCTACCTTTTGCAATAGCATGGGTGGAACTGGAGAGTATTATACTTAGTGGAATAAGCCAGTCAGTGAAAGACAAATACCATATGATCTCACCTAATTCAGGAGACTAATGAACAAATCAAAATTTTTAACTTTACCTTATCTGCAAAGTCTGCAATGTCTTTTTTTTTCTAGATAAGGTAACATATTCACAGGTTCGGGATTAGTACCTAAGCATCTTAGGAAATGTTACAACAATAGCCAGAAAAGAAATCCAGCACAAACTGGGAGAGTGCATTAGGGAATGTTCTTGGAACATGGGTTATATGGGTTACACCTTGAACAAATATGATTTAGTCAGCTGATCAAGTGGGAGAAAATTCCTGACAAAATGGAACAGTACGTTCAGTTAACTAGCAGTGGTTCAATACTGGGGAGACCAAGATATGTTTGGAAATTGACAAATGTATATAATTGGAAAAATGACCTGTGAGTAGATAATGAATGGTCCCAAATGCCAGGCTTTAGAATATGAATTATAACCTAATGATGAAGGGATTAATAATAATAATATGGAACTATTACTGGTAATTTTAGAAGAGGGATGATCTGATAATATTTGTTTTCAAACATCGTGAAGAGAAGAGGACAGGACTGCTGATGGCACTATGAGCAGAATGGATTAGAGTGGGTAAGGTCAAGTCAGATACCAGCAGGAGCCAGTGCAGTCATTAAAGAATCAACATTAAGATCTGAGCTAGGATAATGGTGATAGGGAGGAGGCCCAAAACCAGACTTCTGAGACCTCACCAAGATGATAATGTGGGAATCTAAAGTTTTTGGATTTAGTTAAATGCTTTTAAAAGTCATTTTTATGAACCATATTGGACGTGTAACTTCCTGTAAAGCACATATTTTCAATTGAAATTGAATTAAGAAAGGAGAAAGTGGCACATTTGGACAGCGCAGTTGAAATGTATGGAAATAAAGAAGTTCAGAAATTACATATTTGAAAAGAAGTTCAGAAATTATGTATTTGAAAATAAGCCAAAAGAAAAGTAGTGTGGAAAGAGCAATATGTGGAAAAATAATGGGAGATAGTGGCTTTTTATAAATGATAAGAGAAGACATTTTTGCCCTATCTTCAACCTGATAACACAAATGAGAATTTAAAAGTGAAATTTTTCTCTTTAAAGATGTCAAAATTATGGTCTGAAAGTTCCCAAGTGGAGGGACTATTTAAATTGGCAACTGCAAAAACAAAAAACAAAAACAAATAAAAAACAGTTTGTGGAATTTCAGGTTTAGAGAGGCTAGAAAGACACCATTACATTGATTTTATAGCTCATAGTTTGTTTTAGGTACTGTTAGGGTACATTGTTAGTATTATCATGAGTTGTTTTGAAACTTAAATTTTTTCTAGAGGGAAATATGATTTAATGTTCTCAAGAGTAACTTCATTAAAGTACATTTGGTAGTATTTTTTATTTTTAACAATAGCAGACTTCATACACCAGTGTTCATAGAGTAGGAAATAAAAAAGCAGTCTTAATAAAAATATTCCTTTCCTGAAGAGCTGCTTAAGAGACATCCTTCAACCATGGGAATTGTTCTGGGATTGTGTTCAACCATATAACCATGATTGATTGTGCTGAGAAAAATCAGCACCCCAATCATAACCTTAAAATGGGTCTCTGATTCCAGACTCACATTAAAACCCTGAAGAAATGGATGGCTGAAGTTGATGTATTCCTGAAAGAAGAATGGCCTGCCCTTGGGGATTCTGAAATTCTTAAAAAACAGCTGAAACAGTGCAGGGTAAGATATGTACATAATGCTTTTCATGCAAAGACATTCATATGGAAAATATTTTTTTTGGTTATGTCAGTGGTTCTCACCCAGGAGAGATTTGTCCTTCCTTGGGGACGTTTATCAATAATCTAGAGACATTTTGTTTGTCACAGCTTGGGCTGTGGTAGAGGCTATTGGCTTGTAGCTGGTTGAGGCCAGGGATGCTTCTAAACATCCTGTAATGTGCAGAAGAGCCCCTCACAATGAAGAATTGCCCATTGTAAAATGACATTAGTGCCAAGGCTGAGAAGGTGGGTTAAATCAATGAAAAAGAGAAAAATACAACCTTTTACTCCACCTTTATCTATAAGATTATTTTAGTAGAAAAATGAAGTATAAAGATAAATAATTGTCTGAGCCATTTGTTATACTTTATTACAGATTATTAGTCATACTGTGTTGCTTTTTCCATATATATGTAACTGTACTATAATTATAATATTATGCAATATAGATTTCTCTGTTCCATTGATCTATGTGTCTGTTTTTATGCCAGCACAAGGCTGTTTTGATTACTGTAGCTCTATAGTATAGTTTAATATCAGGAAGTGTGATTCCTCCAACTATGTTCTTCTTTCTCAAGATTGCTATTGAGGGTCTTTTGTGGTTCCATATAAATTTTTGGAACATTTGTTCTAGTTCTGTGAAATATGTCATTGGTATCTTGATAAAAATTGTATTGAATCTATATATTCCTTTGGGTAATATGGACATTTTAATGATGTTATTTCTTCCTATCCAGAACATGACATCTGCTTCATTTATTTATATCTTCTTAATTTCCTTTCTTTAGTACCTATAATTTTTTTAGTATAAACCTTTCACCTCTGTGGTTAAATTTATTCCTAGGTATTTTATTATTTTTTAAAAAGATTTTTGATTCATTATTTTTAGAGAGAGGGGAGAGAGGAAGAAGAAAGGGACAGAAACATCAGTGTATGGTTGGTTGCCTTTCACCTGCTTCCGGAAAGGGACCTGGCTGGAAACCTGGCTGGCAACCTGGGTTTGTGCCCTGACTGGGAATCAAGCCAGCTACACTTGGGTTCACAGGCCAGTGCCCATGCACTGAGCGCCCATGCACTGAGCCACACCAGCCAGGGCTATTATTTTTAAATGTAATGGTTAGTGGGACTATTTTCTTAGTTTTCCTTTCTCGTAGTTCATAATTGGTGTATCAGAATGCAAGTGACTTCTAGATATTTATTTTGTATCCTGCTACTTTACTGAATTCATTTATTCCAGTAGATTTGTGGTGGAACTGTAGAATTGTCTACAGTATATATAGTATCATGTCATCTACAAATAATGACAGTTTTACTTTGTCCTTTACTTTTTTTCCTTGCCTGATTGCTATGGCTAAGACTTCCAGTACTGTGTTGCATAAGATATGTAAAAATGGACATTGCAGTCTTATTCCTAATCTTAAAGAAAATGCTTTTAGTTTTTGCCTATTGAGTATGATGTTTTCTGGGGTTTGCCATAGATGACCTTCATTACGTTGAAGTATGTTTCCTCTGTCCACACTTTGCTGACAGTTTTTATCATTTAGTATGTGCTGATTTTTAGCAAATGCTTTCTCTGCATCTATTGATATGATCATGTAGTTTTAATCCTTCATTTTGTTTACATGGTATATCAGGTTTATTGATTTGTAGATATACCAACCTTTAATCCCCAGAATAAATCCCACCTCATCATGGTATATGATATTTCCAATGTACTGTAGGATCCAGTTTGCTACTATTTTGTTGAGGATTTTAGGATATAAGTTCATCAGGGATATTGGCATATAATATCCTCCCTCTATCTTTTTTTTTTTTTTTTTTTTCTGTAGGATCCTTATCTGGTTTTGGAATTAAGATAATCCTAGCCTTGTGAAATTGGCTTGGGAGTCTTCCCTTCTCTTGAATTTTTAAAATAATATTTATTATACCATTATCATGCAGTAGAAAGAAAGTAATATAGCTCTTTAAATATTTTTTTTTTGCAAATACAAGCAAGAAATGAAATACACTTTACACATATTCTTCACACTCATAATGTTATACCAAATTGCTACAGTATCTTGTTTGAAAACCTAAACTTTTTCAAAAAACATAATGTATGAAGTCCATGGTTTTTGCACATTTTTCTAACAAGAAATACTAAAGTTATTTCCTTTTGTTCCTAATCTAAGTGGAAAATAGATAATTCCCTACTTTATTCGTACCATAAAAACCTGTGAACATTTTCTGAAAGGCTTATAATACATCCCAACCTTGTGTGTATGTTTACATTTATTTCAGATTTGAAAAGACAAAGTCATGTGTAATGTCATGATTTCTAAATATACTATGTTTTCTAATATATTGTGGTAATTTCTTCACCTACCTTACATTGAATTATTTCCTTAGCTTTTAGTTAATGATATTCAGACAATTCAGCCCAGTCTAAACAGTGTCAATGAAGGTGGGCAGAAGATAAAGAATGAGGCTGAGCCAGAGTTTGCTTCCAGACTGGAGACTGAACTTGGAGAACTTAACTCTCAGTGGGATCATATCTGCCGGCAGGTACGTCAAATCTCTTTCACCATGTATTGCCCTGATTTTCTTACTGTTTCTTAGGGTTTCCCTTTATCATTGCCCTTGGTAAAATACTTTCAAGTATGGTTACGCCAAACTAGTTGATGCTTTAAAGCATGGTTAATTCAAACTGGACTTTGTCTAGCATATAAAATGTTTTCATAATATACATTTTAAGTAGTATATATGCATCTTCTTGAGGTCATACAATGACCTCCTTGACTATAACTATCATATTAGGCATTAATTTGATTGACTGTTTTCTCCAATGTATGGCTTTATAATAGCATTGTAAGTTGATTTTAAAAAGATAGTTTAAACTTGTATGCTTGGTATAGAAATAAAATGAATGAGTAATAATTTGCCGTTCTGCTTGTAAAGATTGATGTTTGACTTCTTTGTGTCAATAAATATAAGATTGGGAAATAGTTAAAAATAGCTCAGTGGAAAAAAATACAAAATAACTGTCCACTCACATCTGAGTTCCTCCTGTTTATAAAGCAGGGAGGATGTTTTATAGATATTTTTGTTCTGTGATTAAATTATAGAAAAGTAAATATTATATGCACAACTTGTGTGTATCTCATAGTTCCTATTCAGAAGATGAAATCTGGACTTAAATCAGTGATTACTTTTCAAAATACTGGTACTTTTTTAAATTAATGAGAGGTCTCATTTTATGTGTATTAGAGTCAGGCAGTCTTTCACTATTTTTAAGTAACCTTTCAGAGTTGAAGTCATGCCAAAAGGCAAAAGCTATATTTGAAAACAAAAATAAGTTTGAAAACTACAAGGCAAGGCATGTCACCCAGCTAATGCCATCAGTGACAAATGCTCAACAGTTCTACTCAGTCAGAGATGGCATAGCTGTGGGTCAGCTAGCCTGCATTTCTTCTCCTGGCGTAAGTCAGCTCGAGAAGGGATGGTAAGCCTACATATATATAAAACTTTGATAATAGATGATATCATTAATGTTTTCCTGGAAGGCCAGCATGAAAGTTATTTGTTTGTTCAATGTTTTAATGGATTAAATACAAAGAACAACCTGTTCATTTAGATCATGGGAAAAAGCAACAGTGAAAAATGTACAGAGTCAACAATATAAATCTCAGAAGAGTTTTACACGTTAGAGAAGTATACTTCTTAAAGCTTCTCTGTCTTCTTAAAATGTCCTTATTTCTACAATAAAATGTCCCAAGAATATGTTGTGTGAAACAAATATTGTACACACATTAGCCTGTTGCAGAACACAAATTACGTAGGCCCTAGCCACACTCTCTTAGGGTATCTACCTGACAGATGCTAAGAAAATCTTAAATGTTCTCACCATAAAAAAGAAAACGGTAATTATGTGAGGGTGATGGAGGCATTAACTAATCCTATGGTGGTAATCATTTCATTATATATACATTTTAAACTATCACACTGTGCACCTTAATCTTGCATAATGTTTTATGTCAGTTATGTCTCAATAAAGCTGGGGGAGGGAGTGGAACAGGGAGCAGGCAGGCTGAATGTTAGATTTACAAATTCTAGAACAGGAAATGTAACGGGGCTTTCTGTTTTCTCTGCAAGACTGAGGCGATGTGATCTGCTGATACCGTGGGGTAGATTGGGCTGCTTAAGGCTAAAATGTTAGCATCACTGCTGTGAAAAGAAAGAGGGGGAAATTGTCGTTTTAAACCAACCCTTGTCCCTTGTCATGGAAATCCTTCTAAAATACGAAATCAAACACACACACACACACACATACACACACACACACATGCAAAAGTAAATACATCTTTTCTCTCTGATCAGCCGTAGCCCTGCAGAGTGTTACATTTGTAAAGGGCCATGCAAATCATCTGTTCCAACGGTTGGTTAGTTATGAAGCTAAAATGAAGCAAAATGATGTGCCCAGATTCACTTAGTTTGCTATTGAGTGAGTCCAGGTATCCAGATTCCAAAGCTATAGCTCTTGCCAATACACTTGTGCTGTCCCCTCAGAATAATTTTCTGCCTTTCATTCCCTAATAAAAGTCATGCCCATTCCTTTCTCCCAATTTAGTTTTAGAGCACGCCAGACTTGCTTTTTACAACACATCTTTGGCTTATTTATATTACTCACTCTGGTATTATTGTCACTTTGCCAACCGCTTCAAAAGATTATAGTGGAATCTCTAAATAGAAATTTAACAGCTTGTTTACTTGGGCTTATTATAGGCTTATTGACTATGCAAAATAATATTTATGTCTTAATTAGTATAGTAAGTATAAGTAATATTCTAGTTGTATCAGATAAACCATTTGTAATTCAATAGATCAGGTACTACATTCACCTAGGAGATTAACTTAAAATAGTTATGATTTAACTAAATTAGGTTTAAGATTATATAGAATATAAAAAAATAAAATGAGAGTTCTGCACATATTTAGTAGTTGGTAAAGTACCATTAAAACTTCATTATACTAAAACTGTGAGTTACATATTAAGATTTTACAGTTATAACTCTGTTAACTTAAAAGATATAACACCGGTCCCAGAGAGAAGAACTGTCATTTGATGAGAGTTACTTTTTTAAAGTTAAAAGAAAAGTATTATCTAAGATCATTGTAACACTAAATTGAGGCTTTCCCTCAGTGTGGTGTAACAAGCCATTAGCATGCATGCGTTCACTTTAGATGACTTAAGTTTTGCTGTTCTTCTGGTAAATAAATAATAAATTGTATTGTTAAATGGTAGTATTTCAAAAACATGCAAAGCCTTACAAAGCGAAAGTCTTCTATTTCCAAATAGAGTTTTGCAGCCTGCTTTTTAAACTTAAAATTATATACAGAATGACTTTCACTTCAGTACAGATGTGTCAGTGTCAACATGGTATTCCATTTTGTGTGTGTGTGTGTGTAGCTCACAATTAATGTAACTAATTCTCCATGAAAGCATATTTAGTTTTCTTTCCAATATGTTGCTGTCTTCAAGGCTGACTTGAACACTGTACATGCACCTTTATACAGTTTGTTTTGTATAATTCATTCTCTAAAAGTGGAGGAGTAGACTCAGATACATAAAGGTCAAAAATTTGAATCCATTTGCCAATTTACTGTCACCAACTGTGTACTGTGTTCCATCTATCTCTCATAACAGGTATGAAAATGTTTGCTTACCCCACACCCCAGCCCAAACTGAACATTGTAGCTAATTATTTTATGCCACTGTTCCATGTGAAAAATGCATTAATTCTTTTTCACTTGCAGTCCTTTAACTGTAAATAATACTGAACATCCTTTCACATATGTGCCCACA
Source organism: Noctilio leporinus (assembly GCA_004026585.1). Classification (NCBI taxonomy): domain Eukaryota; kingdom Metazoa; phylum Chordata; class Mammalia; order Chiroptera; family Noctilionidae; genus Noctilio; species Noctilio leporinus. The sequence goes on along the minus strand of PVIW01000321.1, from coordinate 411,054 downwards.
TTTTGGTTTTATTTCTGCAAATTACACGTTTATGGCCTTTACCCCTTTTCTGTTTTTTTTTTTGTTTTTTTTTTTCTTTCTGATTTATGAGAGGTACATGAGTGTTAAGTTCCTGTGATATTTGAAATTGTAAAACAGTATCAGAGAACACAAAGAATGATTACTTCTTTGTGTGCCAACATATAATATTTACTTTTCCAACTGAAATATGGTATGAGAAAATTGGTTTTTCTGTATTCTCTGTTTGTAGAAAAGCATTGCCACACACAACAGCTAAGTTATAGTCATAGGGGGACCTGTGGATTTTTATTAAGTATGCCAAGTAAATGGCTAGATCTTATTTTAAGACTTCTATGAAATTAAGTGCATCCAGTCACCATGAGCTATTTTCCTTATTCGTGCAAGCCCCTGACTTCTTCATCTTTTCTAAGTATTTTATGATTTCCGGGTGGCTGGATAATCATACAGTGATCATGTTTTACAACTTTTAATACCTGTGCTCTATTTGTTGCTTTGTTTTTGGGAAGGTCTACGCCAGAAAGGAAGCTTTGAAGGGAGGCTTGGATAAAACTGTCAGTCTCCAGAAAGACCTGTCAGAGATGCATGAGTGGATGACACAGGCTGAAGAAGAGTACCTCGAGAGAGATTTTGAATACAAAACCCCTGATGAGTTACAGAGAGCAGTTGATGAGATGAAGGTAAAGCAGACCAAATAAAACAGAGCAAAGGAAAAAAAAAACAAAAAAAAACAGAGAAAGATACAATATTCCTTGCAATTGTGATTTTGCATTATGTACTCTTTTTTCTTGGTTGAATAGTAGAGGTAGAATTTTAATGAACTTTGCTTCAGGTGTGTAATATAGACCATAGAATTTATAAGCTTTTTATTAAGTTTAATTAATTGTGGTCAAAATATAAATATTGATGATCCAAGTTTAGAGCATTTTCCCCCTTGAAATGATACGGTGTTAAGAGATTGGAATCAGCTAATCACACTAGCTGTTTGTAGATGATGCAAATTGATTTTGAGAATTTATCAAAGTATCATTGAAATGACAGTTGAAAATGCAGTCAAAAGGCTGTGTTACTGGAGCAGTTTAAAGGGGTTTCTTAGAATTTCAAAACACTATTTAACAGATGGCCTTTAATATGGATAAAAAGTTCTGAGTTTATATATACTTCCCTTGAAACACTAGGATAACAAAATAAGAACATTGATTTAGAACCAAGCAAATGGATACGTAGCAGAGAATTGAATCTACACATGGCATTTTAGTGTGGCCTTGGGCCAATCAGTAGTCAGTGTAATCCTCTATTTATCATGTTTAAATCACCTCATTCCCTAACTTGAAAGTAGGGACTGAGTATTGAAATGTACATGTGAGTAACTTGCCTTGCTCAGAGTGAGTGTTCAATGATTTGTGGCTATAATGACAGTTATTATCTTTTTGTACCAGCAGTAACATGCACTCTAAGCACCTTAGCCTTTGTGAAATATTGAGAGCTATTTGTTAGCCTTGAGTCTTCATGACAGAGAGAAGTCTTCTTTTGGATCCAGATGTTTGGGTCTCAAACCTGGTTCGAGTCTTTGTCAACTGTAACCATGGGCAATTACATAAACCCTGTTTGTGAACTAAGTGTCATAATTACTGTTTTTCAGAATTATTAGAAGGGCGAAACAAGAAAGTCCTAATCCAGTGCTTGGCACAAAATAGATGCCAGAACTAGACTATTATTACCATTATTATTTTCAGTGCTACTGCATAGCAAGAAATTAATTACATATACTTTATTATATAATTTATATGATGATTCAATGGATCCTTACTATAAATAATAGAAAGTATTCGTTTGAGATCTCAGATGCACCTTTAGCCACCTGTAGAAAGTAAAATGAAAGCAAATAAAACTATAGTTGGATAAGCAGTAATGGTTTCTAGAGTATTAAAAACTGCCGAATAATTCTAATAATACCATGCATCATTTGTTTATTAATCAACAAACAGTTATTGCATACTCACTATGTGCCACACTCACTTCTAGACACCAAACATAGTGGCGAGCAAGGTGAAGAGCTACTCAGAAACTTGGAATTTACATTCCAAGGGTGAGGCAGTGAATGGGGAAATAAATAAACCTAGTTGAGATCATGATAGGTTGCCTCTGAACATAAAGCAGGATTTTGAAATAAAGACTATAGAGTTCAGGTGGGAACTGGGGCTGGTGGGATTCTATTTTAAAAGTGTTGACATGAAGGACATTTGTGAGAAAGTATATTTCACCAGAGATAACCGTAAGAAAAGGCCAACCTTAAAATCTTACGGAAGCACAGTCCATCAGAGGGAAAACCTCCTCCCGAGGCTAATTGAGGAGGGAAAGAGGCCTACCTCTGAAGAGAGTAAACGGGGATAATTGATCAGTGATATTTTGGAGGGCGCGGGTAGGTATCTGCAAACACAGGCTATTGAGACTATTGAGAAGTTCTAAGTGAAATGGAAAAGCATAGGAAGATTTCAAACAGGGGCATTATATTTTAAATTTGACTGTGGGGTAGTCACCACTGGGAAAATGATATCTTTATCAGATACGGGATCTAGAAGGTACGTTGAAAGCAAAACAGTCCACACTTCTCTGCTGATCAGGAAATGGAAGTCCCCAGATAGGCTGAATAATAATCATAGTCATAGGTTTTATCTATTCTACTCTACTCTACTCTATTCAACTCTATTCTTTTCCTTACCATTTGATTCTTTTCTACCCTACGCTATGCACCCGGCCCCATACGATCCTATCTTACCCTACCCTACCCTACCCTACCCCATTCTGTGTATCATGTGCCACCCCTGTTGATTTTCCCTTCACATCTCAGTCCCTTAGTAACAAATCAACAGTCAGTTTGTAGTCAGCTACTTTGTCCCTCCTGGCCCTCTCTGGTGCTCTTCCCACTGTCCTTGTTCGGGTGGCCTCTCTGGCCAGCCACCCAGTCAGCTCCCTTTTTTCTTTTCTAGTGCAGGAGAGCAAACTGTCTCACGTTTTCAGTTGTTGTAAACAGTCTTGGCAATGAGTGGCCCTACCAGTTAGTCTGCATAGATTTCCATGTTTCAGTAACTGATCTGGTTATGAAACTGGCGGATGGTGGGTAATATTGCAAAGCAGAAAAGCTCAGGTAGCTTCTGACAACAGGAACAAAGGGAGTTAGCTAGAAGATCCCATTTCTTGTGTCTTCTGCTTGCCAGTCAAGGTAATGTCTTTTAGGCGTGTTTCACTATCCAGAGCCTAGTGGCAGCAGCTTGTCCAGGTTTCCACCTGTGCTTCCAGTGAGAACAAAGTTAGCATTGTTGTCAGAAGAGACTGACAGATGTACTTTAGCATCTCTTCCTGATTAACTTGGAGAAAAATTAGTCACCTCTTTTTGTTTCTTTACATTGCTCCCCTGTGTTCTACTTGAAAACAATAATGCTGTCTTGTTGTTTTTTTTTAAGATTTTATCCATTAGTTTCAGAGACAGGGGAAGGGGGAGAGGCAGAGAGGAGAGAGACATCAATGTATGGTTGCCTTTCACCTGCTTCCAGCTATGGACCTGGCTGGAGACCTGGCTTGCAACCTGGTTATGTGCCCTGGCTGGCAATTGAACCAGTGACTTTTGGGTTTTCAGGCTGGCGCCTTATTCACTGTGCCACCAGCCAGGGCCATAATGCTGTTTTGATCACTGCTTTCCTCCCCCCTCCCATAAACAAAACTTCTCAGTTCACATTAAAAAGCCTGCAGGGGTATTTGAGATGAAACATCTTTTTTTTGGATGTCCACAATGACTATATGCTGAAACTTTATTTTAAAATTTTTCTAGACATATATATTTTTTATTGTTGTTATATTACAGTCATCTCATTTTCCCCCTTCTGCCCTTCCCTTCTCACCCACCCTTATGCCCCCCCACACTCAGTCCCATTGTTGTTTGTTTCCATGGGTCATCCATGCTAGTTCCTTGATGACACTGTTCCCGTTCCTTGCCTCATTCTGCCCCTCCCCCACACTCTTTACACACTGAAAGTGTGTTCCCTGTATTTGTGTGTTTGGTTCTGTTTTGTTTGTTGTGAAACTTTATACTAACACCTTTTAAAAATACTGTAATTTCATTTGTAACTGTTCTTTTGTTGCCGTCACTAACGTATATGCACTTGCTATTCTCATTTACGGGTGCAGGCTAGAATGGTAACTATCACAACTGAGTGAGCATTGGAATCACCTGGAGGACTAGTTAAAACACAGACTTCGGGGCCCACCCCAGGATTCCCGATTCAGTGAGCCTAGGGTGGGGAATGAGATTTTTCACTTCTAAATACTTTCCAGGTCACGCCAAGGCAAAGTTAAAAAAACGTTCCAAGGACCCGTGCCTTGAGAACCATAGATTTGACGTGCGTGCAGTGAAAGTGTCTGCATATGTTCTGGTTAGATTCGGGAGTGTAAAGGGGGCAAAGCCACCATTTGTGATGAGGAGTCTGTCTAAACTATACTGGTCATGTAGTTGTTGATGTTTTCCAGTAGTGGAGAAATGCCTCATGATCTCCTTTTTTTAATTATAAGTTTTAAAAAATTATAGTTTACATTCAATACTATATTTATTAGTTTCAGGATCTTCTTTTCTTTTATCTTCTCTGAATTTTTTCCCAACTTCTAAGCCTGTGTTTTTTTTGTTTTTGTTTTTTTTTTAAGAATTTATGAAAGCCTAAAAAAACAAGGAGAGAAGTGTTTCTGATTCTGCATTTTTGGCAGTTGCATCATCATATGTAACTTGTATCAAATGTGATTTCATTTATCGGCTCCATTTGCAACATGCTCCTCTAGAAGTCTCATGGAGAGTTTGAGATGAGTTTAACTGAAAGTGTGAGGAAGAAAAGACAAAACTCCCGGATTGATTTACATAAACCCTCTTCTCCGCTGTTTTCTGTTGTAAAATGTGAAAATAGCAAACGCAGTCCCCCAAGCCGCTGGTAATGACCCGAGGAGGTAGGACATGCAGCACGCCCTACAAAGTACATGGCGGAGTGCACTAAGTGATCAATCGCTTTTGGAGCTGCTTGCGCGCTAAAATTACTCGAGCCAAATATGGTTTGTTGAGAAACAAATCCCAAGCCTGGTGATGGCAAAACAAACAAACAAACAGAAGACAGATTGACTCACAATTTTTAATTAAAAGTTTCAATCCATTAACTTAAAATCTGCAAAGGCAGTCGTTTCATTCTTGTCACAACAACTCATATTTGCCGTCACATTGTGGTATTATGGGAAGGAATCCGAAGGCATCGGCTGACTGTGTGAAGTTATAGAGAGGCATTTTACAGTTGACCTTGTCTGTTCCCTGTGCAGGTTTTCTTGCTGCCTTGCTGCATAGTCCCAGCTTCTGCCCCTTAGAACCTGCCTTCGTTCACTTGATGGCTCTCTGTGGGCCCTGAACCCACTTTTCCTGCCTGTGTGTCCAGCTTTCCATGCTAGGAGATTCGTGTCCCCAGCAGCATTGAACCAGTGATGGGAGGTGGTATCTGAATTCCCCAGTGTCCTCACCCTGGAGTGGGATGGTCCTGAGTCCCGTGTCCCCCAGGGCATCCCAATAGGATCAAACAGTCATCACCAACAGAACTGGTGGTTGTAGTGAGTATCCCTACAACCTCTGTTCCCTTCCCTGCCCCAACTGTCCTATTTCCTACTTACGCCTGTGAGTAACCCGAGTGAGAGATTCACTATGCTTGTGCATTTGTCCGTTTGTGTTTCTGCCATCACACATTAGGAGATAAGGAGTGTGAACACCCTCCCTCCAAGTGGAGACCAACAGTGACACCTGTGCAGTTGAACCAGTAGGGTTCATTAGTGTTGGTGATGAGGGAGGGCGCATGCCATCGGGACCCTGTGAACATGACGTAGGGTTGTGTGAGTAAGTACAGGTTAGAGGGAACGTGTTGGGGGGTGTCACTTGGTGCTGGGTGGTTTGAGGGAGGGTTGAAGGGCTTTGCTTTGGATTGTATTTTGTCAGTGAGTGGGAATAACTCTTAGGATTGGGTATTTTCATAACTTTTTCCTAGGGAAAGGGAAGGCTGGAGTGAAGCCCAATGCTTGTAATCAATCAAAATGCAGAAGTAGCTCATATGAACCAGGATATGGACTGTTCGGTATTATGTCACTTGGACACTTCTGATGTCCGTGTCTGTACTGTAACATGATTATGGGGTGGCGGTGGCATCGTGACCCGTGATGCTCACCAAGTAGCCTCATCTGGTATTAACGTTCTGTGAAATAGTTCCCCTTCCACATGATATGACCAAGGCACGGTCAGGGGCTGCTAGGTTCCTTCTCTTTCTCCTGTGTGTTTTCAGTTACTCAGTATAACTTTCTTTTATCAAAACATGGTCCCAAATATGGATTGAAGACTTTCCTATGTTATCTTTTGGTTTAAATAATATTTGTACTGATTTCAATAATATCCTTCCATCTGAGGAATTTCTAAGTGATTTCAATTCTAGACTATGAGACATTTTTGAACTTGGTATTGAAATATTTGTTTATTGCTTGTTTCATTGTACATGAAGATAGAGAAATATAGATATCCACAAATACATACCCACATACAGATTACTTTTTCAACAATTCTTTTTTTTTTTTAGATTTTATTTATTATTTCCAGAGAGAGGGGAAGGTAGAGAGGCACAGAGGGAGAAAAACATCAATGTATGGTTGCCATCACCTACCTCCAGCTATAGACCTGGCTATGTGCCCTGGCTGGGAATCGAACCAGTGACCTTTGGGTTCACAGGCCTGTGCCTTATCCTCTGAACCACCAGCCAGGGCATCAACTATTCTTATGACACTCTATTACATTCTGATTATGATTTTTTTAATTTCAAATTCCCAATTTTAACTAAATTTAAATTGATGGACGTGGTCAGAGTCAGTATTGGATTTCTTTTTATAAATCTCATTCTAATAGAGCTGTCGTGGGGAAGGAGGCAGGTGATAGATGGGAACGCATTTTGGAAGGGAAGTCCCTGTCTTGCTCTTAGCAGACCATTCTTTATTTTCCAGCGAGCCAAGGAAGAGGCCCAGCAAAAAGAAGGCAAAGTGAAGCTCCTCACCGAATCCGTGAATAGTGTCATAAGTCAAGCTCCTCCTGCAGCACAAGAAGCCTTAAAAAAGGAACTTGACACTCTAACCAGCAACTACCAGTGGCTCTGCATCCGGCTGAATGGGAAGTGCAAGACTTTGGAAGTCAGTCACTTTTCTTGATTTTTACCCATTAGATGTATGGTCATATGTGAAACATAGTGATTAAGTACATGGGCTCTGGGATAAGAATACTTAGGCTTGAATTTTTCACTTCGACACTTACAACTTGTGCCTTTGGGCTAGTTGCTTAACTGGCATCTGCCTATCTGTAAAATGACCATAAAAATAGTACCTATACCATAGGGTGTTGAGAAAAAGAAATGAGGTGTTCTGTTGCAGGTACTTAGCCTAGTGCTCAGTAAGTGTGCACAGTTATCATTCTATTTCTTCTTGTTAGCATTACTGTTATTGTATTAGTTCTTCCCCAGCCTTTCTGTGCACTTAATTTCCCTCTTTGTTCTGCCACCTGAGGATTTTTCATACTTGTTTTATAGATAAGCTATGAATTTAAAATGTGTTCCTTCATATTTTATTCAGCATTTCAGTGTGGCTGATGCAGCATGGGGTGTTACCCCATCAGCTCCACTTACCACTTGGAAAGGAAGTTTCCTTTTCTGTTGCTATTCCTCTTCAAAGGCAATTTCAATTCTGTGATTTCAAAGTAATTTTAAGTCCCAAACTGTTCAGCTTAACTGTTATCATAAGTGGCTTTTAGCTCCAGTTCAGACTGCGGGACCATATTTTATTTTGCCAAGGTGACCTTTAAAACGGTACATTCTGCCTCTCCAGCTGTGTCCTTCATACACATTGAGGACACAAGAGGCCATCCATCCTGATGGTTAAATCAGCAAGGTAGTTCATTACCTCAGTCCGCTCTGAAGTTAATCAGACACATTACCAATTGCATCCCCTTATCTTGAAAGCTCCAAAGTACCCTGGGGCATTGAAGGAGATATTTATATTTTCCCATTGGGATCTGTGCCCAGAAGGAAGACAGCCTGTAGTCCAGCAGGAGCTGGAAATGACCCACATTTAAGATTTCTATCATCTTTTAAAGGAAAACACTTAATTTCACTTTTTTTGGGCAACTATATATAAAATACCAAACAAGTGTTGGTAGGCTAGCCAGGCAGGTTAGACTGATCATTTTAATCAGGCAGGGAGGGAGTGTCTTCTGTCTTTTTACAGAGCTGGGAGCAAAGGTGAAAACATGGAGATTCTGATAGAATTTTAGTTTCTCCCCAAATAAAACATTTTGCTAAACTCCATTTTCGGTAGTTTGCCAGAGGTGGGAGACAGTGCTGTAAGAGGTCGTGGTAACTGTACTATTGTATTTATTGGATTTCCTGATATTTATAATGTCAAATCTAATGGAAAACAAATGTTTTTATATTCTTATCCCTCAGTGCAGCTCTCTCTCTTTTTCTGGACATACATAACAACCATGATCTAGAAAATGACCTTTATGGTTTTTTTGCTTAAATATACTTCATCACATCCATATGAATTTCTAAACAATCTTTTGCTCAGTTTTGCTTGTTTTGAGCATTCCAAAACAAAATGGTAACCAATACTATATAGTTTTCTAGAGCTTGCACTTTTTGCCCTCAATTATTTTTGTGTCAGAGATTCATCCATATTGTCTTGGTGAATTTATTTATATTTATTTTCTTATTCTCAGTTTAAATGTGGCACAGTGTGTGTGTGTGTGTGTGTGTGTGTGTGTGTGTGTATCCATTCTCCTGCCAGTGGATATTAAGGTTGTTTCCATTCTTTAAAAAAATTTTTTTGGTTATTATAAAGTGTTCCAATGAACATTCTTGTGACAGTGTTTGTTGTCCATGCAAAACAGTTCCTCTGAGGATATGTACTGAAAATTGGAGTTGTTAGGCTATTGGGTGTGTGAATACTCACCTTACAGAGAATAACAAATTTTTTCCAAACTGGTCATTTCCTTATACACACCCACCAACAATAAATACAATTTTCTGTTAATGTGTAGTCTTCTCTCATACTTAAAATTGTCAGAATTCTCATGTATGTATCAGTCATCATGGTATAAGTACCTCATTGTAATCCTGATGATTGAGTTTGAATGTATTTTCATATGTTTATTGCATACACATTTTACTTTTTATTTGAAATACTACTTCAGGCTTTCTTTCCCCATTCCAAGATCAGAAAAATACTCTTCTATATATTCTGGCAGCAGTCTTAAAAGTTTTGCTTTTTAATGTATGAGTCCTTTTGTATGTTAATTAATTTATGTCAATTGTTATCACAAGCCATTTAAAAATAGTCATACCAATGGTATAGACATTAGTCATATTTATGGTCATATACCACAAGGAAATAATTTGAAATATGAAAAACCCTTACTCAATTATGATGTTCATCACGAAGTAATAAGAGCAAACAAAAATAAAAGCGATATAGCTTTTTAAAGTAAATGTTAAAATTTTAAAAAATTACAGCCACTGAAATTTAACCTAATTTTTTGTTAACAGTGTCTTCTTAGTACTGTAGAAAAGTTATATGATGTAAAGTTTTGTGAAAACAGCACTATAAAAACTATCAAATTTATATATGCTCAAGTTTAAAGGAGGTCACAGAAAAGTGATACTAGTTAATGTGTTGGGATGTTAACATTTATATATGCCAGTGTATGCTTATACTTTTCAATTTCCCAGACTGTATAATATTGATGAATTATTTCTGTGTTTAAAAAGTAAATCACTGAACCTTGAATTTATTCAGGGAATAAAGTATTTCCTTAATGATTTGTAATTATGGACATAAGTGATCAAAATGACTAGTTGCATATTCAGTTATCTACTGCAAAGGAAAGGTGGTAGATGCAAAATAAATGTTGTATTTTCAGAAGTTTTACAAATGGAAATGCCAAAGTCTCATTGTCCCTTTTCTATTAAAATAATTCAGCTGGGACCTTTCTCTCTTTCTTAGGAAGTTTGGGCCTGTTGGCATGAGTTACTGTCTTACTTGGAGAAGGCAAACAAGTGGCTAAATGAGGTGGAAATTAAACTTAAGACCATGGAAAATATTCCTGGTGGAACTGAGGAAATCTCCGAGGTGCTAGATGTAAGTTGTGAATTGATCTAATCAATGACAGTTTATATGCAGTATGGAGAGATGACAAGTACCAAATAAGAAATTCAAAGAAAATGGCTTGCGAGTCCGGCTGCCTTGCTTCTCCCGCCCTGGCGCTTTGGAGGAAGCCTTTGTTTCTCTGAAAAATCTTCCATTCTCAAGGTTTTAAAAAGAAATTTAAATAACTTCTTACAGAGGATATTTGCCTTTTGCTCTATCCCTGAGTTCTATGTTGAAATTTTCTTTTCCTGCTTAAATCTACTATAGACCTGCAAAGACCATTGGAATGCACAATTTTGTTCCTTTTGAAGTGGGACTAAAGAGGCTAATAATTTAAAGTACTATTTCTAGTTTAAAAGCTACATTTATTGCATTGGGATATTTTTTAAATTATTGAAAATTATAGATTCCTTAGGGAATGTTTTTGACATATTAAATGGGCATGCTTTGATGTTAGAAATATGTGTTGACATAGTCATATATTTTAGTACATTCCAAATTTTAGTGAGTATTCAAATTCTGCTTTGAAGACCTTTAAAAAGTAAAATTAAAGGAGTTTACAGGCATAAACTTCAATTTATGTGAACTTCTGATATTGTTAATGTTGCATTCATTTTATTATACTTTTGTGTACTCCTTTATAAAAAATGACTCTAGTTTTGGCATATGTTTAGTATACAGAGCCATATGTGGCCCATCCCTTGTGTAAATATACTAAAAGTAAAGTGCATAAGTTATTCTGTGTGAAGAAAGTGCAAAATGTTTCTTTAGATGAAATATAATTGAGATCCCAGAATATCACAGCAGAAATGTAAACATCATTGTATCCAACTTTCATATTTTCATAAGAGAATTATAAAAGCTGAAGAAGTATCAAAGAACTATGGGAGAGGCCCCATGGGAACCCCCGTTTTGGCCCTCTCCCATTTAGAGACACTCATTGACCAAACACTCCTCGTGAATCAGCAAGGCAGTACATCATCCAAAAGAGCTGAAGCAACCTTACATGGCATTAGTCAAAAGGTGGTGTGCAGACCAAAGATTTCGCAGTGCAGTTCATTATCCTGCTAATGGATGTAGTTTGCTACATGAGTTAACTTGTCTTTGTACTGGCATTAGCCTTTGAATAAAATTGCTGGTCAACCATGTGTTCAATGATCAGATTGCAGGACCTCATTCTCATTTCTGTTGCTTCCCAGTCCAAAGATGGCTATTTTACCTCTAGGCATGCAAAAGTATGTGTAGGGCGAAGGGCAAAGGGTTTTCTTTGAAAGAGACTGTGCCTTTTTTTATTTTGGAAAGGAACCTCTTGAATTTCTATCCACATATACTGTGAGAATCATGCCATGCTGCCATCAGTAGCTATAAGAGAAATTGATGCCCTCTACTCTAAAACCTGGAAAGGTGAAATACTCAAAGAGGAAGGGGCTATGGATCATTTTTAAGAGCCTCATTCCACAGTCTTGCCATATGCCCACACAGATTTACATACAGCAACAAAATGCAGGGCAGGGCAAAAGGAGTTTTGCAGTTGTGAGTGTCAGGGCAGCCTTGCTGTGAGAGATCACCTGAATACCCATGTGGAAGCAGGCAATGGGGGGTCATTGCGGGTTGAGAAGGAAGGAGACCAGTATGGGAGCTGGTAACAGGTTCATTGGAGGTTGAGGGGGAAGGGCTGCTCCTGGACCTACTTGAGGGCCTATGGAGCAGGGGAATGGAGACTCTTGGGCCTCCTGGGCCTGTAGGAGCCCCACCAAGGACTTCTATCAGTGTGTTTTCCAGCCTGCAAGCTGTAGCAGGTGTGGCACCATGTGTCTGATTAGGGAGTGTCCCTTGGTCACTGTCAATACACATCAGCAGATTCTCAAGTATCCTGTAGTACCAGGACCAGGTCATTAGCATATTCCACTCTGGCTGCCTCTATACTCTGACAGTGAGTATTAGGAACACAGAGTTTGTTCTTGTATTACTATTTATTATTGTATTATTCTTCATATGGACAACAGCATACCTACCTTTACCCCACCCTGCATTTTTTGAAATAACAACAGTCTCTTATGGCTTATGATCCCAATTCAATATTGCTTTAAGTTGCTTATGTTAGTTTTATGAAAATCAGAAGACAGCAAGCATTTTGTATTAATTCAATGTATTTAGGAAAAGAAGAAAAATAATAATTATTGCAAATGTGTTTCAGTCACTTGACAATTTGATGCAACATTCAGAGGATAACCCGAATCAGATTCGCATATTGGCACAGACCCTAACAGATGGTGGAGTCATGGATGAGCTGATCAATGAGGAACTTGAGACATTTAATTCTCGTTGGAGAGAACTACATGAAGAGGTATGATGATAAGAGTGAAAAATCTCCTTAAACTGATTTGCATAAGTATCTAGCAAATACTTTTAGGCCTCTCAAATGAAATGAGGAATATTTAAATATTAGCTCTGCTTCCATGTTTTAGAAACTTTTACATGCTAGACATGGCTGAAATATTTACGTTTATTGTATCACTTTTGTCTTAAACATTTTCAAGGATGAGTTTGTATAGAAACCTGAACCACACCAAGTAAAGTATTATACCACAGTCCACAAATGAGTCAATAATCTGGTGTTTAAAATCAGATCTTCTGCAGCTGTAAAGTTCTTTTCCTACTCAGTGAAGCAATATGTGTAGGTATCCTCATATAGGTCTACCTCTCTCTGTCTTTCTGTTTATCCACCTCTTGCTCTATGAACACACACACATATTTATTATGGTTACATGTAATTTAATAACACACATGATTCTGTTAGTACCCAAGATATGAGATACTGTTTGCTCTTCTCAAATAATACAAAAGAGTTATTATATTTTTATATTTAAATGTTTACACATGGTATGACTTTTTCAAATTAAAATGAAAATAACATACTTCTCCCACTCAAAAAATGTTTGGCATCACTCTTAAATCAAGAGTGGACTACTTGTCAAGAAGGAAGAAATAGCTCATAATGAATTTTAGTTTTATACCCACTTACAAGGTACATGTGACATTCTGTTCTAAGGTTTGCTAAGTAAGAAAGAGTTCCTGTCCTTCATTACTTATAGACATTGATTAGCTAAGCAAAAGCTTCTTGATTTCTTAATGTGTTTAGGAATGAAAACAATGTTTTAAACATTTATTATAAGATGCAAAAAGCTGTGTTGGAACTTGCCATGGAGCATTGGAGAGCGTAGAATGCACACACCTGTGGGGGGTCAGCACAGGAAGGCTTTTGGGATAGCTTTCCTAGAGGGGCTCCTTGTGAATTATTATGAATGTTTTAAAGTGAGACTAGGCCACTGCCAAATGGGGAAATGTGGGAGGGCATTTCCAGGTAGTTGGACACCAACATGTGCAAAGAATGGTGACTGTGAGTACATATGTCTATCCATAAACCTTTTGGGTTTTCAGGAGCATGAAATGCCAATAAGGGGTGATAGCTACAGGGGAGCATGAACAAGTAGGCACGGGTAAGATGTGCCTCACACACAGTATGGCTGCAAGCTTGCACTCAGGGAGCCACAGAAGGGGTCCCATGTGAGGGGACAGGACAGGATGGGGTGCTTTGACCAGATTACATGAGCTCCAATCACCAGCGGAAGGTGGGTGGTACGTGAGAGATGGGGATCACAGGCAGCGGGACAGAGGAAGTGGTGCCCTTTTTATCTCAGTTGGAAGTAACGCCAGTGGTAATAAGGAGAGAGAAAATGAAAAAGGAAATTTTGGAGAGCCTCTAGCTTTCTCATTTGGGTGATTGGGTATCTGAACTCTTATGCACAAGATTGAGAAATAAGAACAAAGAGCAAGTGGAGGCAGAAGATCAGGTGTCCCTTTTAACCCCCACTGAGCCCGAGGTTCCCGCTTCAGTTCGACACCGACCGAAAGCAATCCCCATGTCAAGGGCTCCAGTGGTGGTGACGAACTTGGGAGATGATGCCAAAGAAGACAATTGAGGTGGTGAGGAGAGTAAGAATGAAAGGTTGGAAGGCTGATAAAAGAAGGTGCTTTTGTCACTGTGTTTCCACTGGGTTCAGTCCCATTGGGAACTTTAACATGGTCATGTAGAGCGTCCACGTTACAGGGCGTGCAGATTATTGTCCCATAATCTAATGGGAGCCGGGGTGCTTACCCACTGATTGTTCTCACTCTTGGAGGATTGCCCTTGAGTGCAGAAAACCCCAGGATATTCTGGGCTGCTGAGAGCAAGGAAACTAAGAAATGTGGATTCTTAAGCAGGAAATCTAGCAGTATGTACAGCAATTGGCCATGAGAACCTAGGTGCTTTCAGAGGTCATGAGGTTAAGGGGTTTTGTTTCAGGGCCCCCACGGGGTCTGCTAGAATACGGATGGAGCATCCAGGTGGAGCTCTCCCATATAATCCACTACGAGAGGCCTCTGGCCCTGAAGTTCAGGAGAGTAATTGTGACTAGTTATCTGCATTGGGGGTTAATGAGGCTACATGCTCGTCACAACTGTAGAGTTCATGAGATCATCTGAGGGGAGCAAAGAGAAAAAGAAGAATAGCCCAGGCTGGTGTAGCTCAGTGGATAAGGCCCCAGCCTGGGAACCCAAAGGTCACTGGTTCAATTCCCAGGCAGGACACATAACCAGGTTGCAAGCCAGGTCTCCAGCCAGGTCCTTAGCTGGAGGCAGGTGAAAGGCAACCATACGTTGATGTTTCTCTTCCTCTCTGCCTCTCTCCCTTCCCCTCTCTCTAAAAATAATAAATTAAAAACTTAAAAAAAAAAAAAAGATATGCTATTGAGACCTGGCTGGCTGGTGTGGCTCAGTGGATTAAGCACCAGCCTGTGAATCAGAGGTTCACTGGTTCGATTCCCAGTCAGGACACATGCCTGGGTTGCATTCTAGATCGTTGGCTGGGGTTGTGCAAGAAGCAACCTCACAGTAGTGTTTCTCTCCATCTCTTTCTCCCTCCCTTACCCTCTCTCTAAAAATAAATAAAATATTTAAAAAAATAATGTTTAAAAAAGATAGGTTTTTGAATTAAAATGATGGGTAGTAATAGGGTTTTCCTGTTTCTCAGGGTATAATCTTGATGCTTGGATCAATTCCAAACTACTTAGATAATAGAGACACACCTAATAATTTGTTAGCTAAATAAATCATATTCATGTTCCCATTGATAATTTAGTTGAAAAGGCTGATGTTTTGATGCAGTGTAGATAGAGCCTTTGGATAAATTATCTAAGGGCATGGATGACAAAATAAAATAATTGCAGTAACAGTGGTTTTAAATTGATTTATTTTCCAAAATAATCCATGCTGTATGTTAGATTGTTAGAGTCAAACTTCCTGGTTTTGTTTTAAGTCACAATTTTCTTGACTTTCTTTTTTGGCTAAAGCAAACCAGTTTTTTTTAATAATAAAGAAAATGCCCTTTCACATGAAGGTGAGGCTTGGCCCATTTTCTTCTCAAGTAAATGCCTATGTCAGAGGTATGTGACTTTTTTTTAATTGCCAGCCTAATGTTTCTTATAGATGCAAATACGCAGAGCAAAGGTAACATTCAATTGCCTGCTAAATCAATCATACAACCAGAGTTTTTATTGCCTATGAATATTTAAAAGAGATATGCCAGATCCCTTTTCTAATTTCAGAGTGTGACTTTGCATTCAGATAAGTAATAAATTAGTTCCATTTTTTGAAAAGGCATCTTTCTCTCTTCATAATCATATGACACTGTATTTTATACTCACAGTTGTGATTTGAAAGATGGTTAGCAAACCAGGAAGCAACTCTAAAAATCATACCAAATCATCTCATTTTTACAACTTACTACAGAGTAAGCAAGCTACAAAAGATGTGTTAGTGGTACAGCAAAATGCATAATAAGAGGAATATAATAGTATGATGGTTACAAAGGTTCAAGCACTGCTGTGTCTGAAATGCATTTTCTCATTTGATCTTTTATAATAGCTTGTGGTATAAGATCTTTTCCATGCCCATTTCATAGATGTGGAAAGGGTATTAAAAGCCACAAAGCTAGTAAGAAGCCATTGAACATTTAGACCCAGTTTTCCTTGTGGTTGAGTGTGGGCACATGACCCTTGGACCACAAAACCTTCTTTCTACATCAGTGATCCTTTCCTCATGTTAAAATTAAAGGTGGTTTTCCCTGGCTAGTGTGGCTCAAGTTGGTTGGATGTTGTTCCATGCACTAAAAGGGTGAGGGTTCGATTCCCGAATAGGCCCTATACCTAGGATGCAGGTTCGATCATTGACTGGATTGCATACGAGAGGCAGCCAATTGATGTTCCTCTTACACGTTGATATTTCTCTCTCTCTCTCTGTCTCTCCTTCCTCCCTCTCTAAAAGCATTGAAAATTGTCTTCATTTGAGGATAAAAAAACAATAAATCAAATTGAAGGCTGCCTGATAAGAAGTGAATATTACAATTAACCAGTGTCCCAATTTCTGTCTTTTTAGCATAAGATTAAAAGTATTATGAATGACTAATTAACATAAAAGACTGTAAAGTCTTAAATATTAAAATCACACATTTCTAAGTCCAAAGCCTTCACCAGCTCTTTTGATTAGTGATTATTTCATCTTTCTTGTGTCTGTCTTTTTCAGTCATCTCTAAGTTCTTTCACCTGACATTAAATAGTAGAGTTAAAGAGAAGAGGAAAAGTTTAAATTGGTCAATTCTATTTCATTTGAAACTTTACGGATAGGTAGCTTAAGGGTGCTATTAATTGTTGCAGGTAGTTATGACTGCATAGACAGACCAGAACAGACAAATACTGATGGAAGCCACTTGTCTAATATGTACAATAATATGCTAATGATTCTGTAAATATGGTAGTGTCTTAGAAAATATAAATCTATAATAAAATCAGTGGTAATAGCTGCTATCTATTGAATACATTTTTATGTCAGTACTGGTACTGGAAAATTATAAACAGTGTGAAACTTCAGCTTCACATTAGTTTTATGGTGTAGATTTGATTAGCTCACTTGAGAGCTGATGAAATGTGGCTGACTTCCACTCTCGGAGGGAGGCTGTGTAAGTATTCAGAAGTGCCTCCTGTAGAACAGCAGGATGCTAGGATATCTACCCTTTTGCAAGGAAGTATGAGTAAATCTTTGAAAGCCAGGACAAAACAGAATGGATGAAACTTAAGCCATAGAAGTAATGTAATGATGAGCAGTGACACTTGCATTGCCCTGGGGTTAAAAGCTTCCAACCCAGATTTTGTACAAATGAAGTCATTTGATTGAAGTGAAATCTGAGCCTCAGACCCAAGCAAACTTGGGGAGCTGAGCTAAAATGCTCCATATGATGGCCAGGGAATAGTCCGTATATCTGCAGAGGGCACCAGTATAAAAATATGTCCACCCATCTTCCTGATCTTGAGTATAAGTAACAGTAAAAATAATTATCATTACCCCTTCTGAAAATAGGTAACTGTTGGCCTATTCTTTGGAGGAACTCTATTTGAGTGTATATTAACAATAAGGGTGAAGGAATCCCCAAGGCAAAAGATGGAGTTCAAGTAGTTCCAGGTTGGTAGCACCCTAGCACTACTCAGAATCCACTTTAAATCAATTAGACAGCAAAATCCCCTTAGTACCCTCACAGATTAAATTCAGTAAAATTTGGACTCATCATAAAGGAATCCCCACAAGCATGAGAAGGCAAGTCATCATGCAGTGAAGTGATCAAGTACAATACTTAGCAAGTTGGACCAACTCGTCTACCATTTCAGATGTTAAAATTGCTAGCTGACGAGTGTAAAATAAATAGGTCATATATGGAAGTAACAAAGATACTGAAAAATGAATAAAGAATAAAACACTAAGTGGTGAGAGAGATTTGAAAAAGGATCAAAGTAAAACTACTAAATTCTGAAAATTAAAAAGATAATGCATATGTTTCATGTATATTAAAGAGTTGAAGAAAAATGAGTTAAGAGAAAATTGAAGTATATTATGCAAAAAATACTGAGTAGGAAGGCAAAAGATATCAGGGTAGTTGATGAATGTCTAATTTATGTCTAATGGGAAGTTGTGAAGAAAAGAAAGAAAATAGATCAGGAAGAATACATGAAGGATATTGAAAAATTTCCAGAGCCAGTTCCAGAATTTACTTAACCAGGAAGCATAATGTGTAACATGCAGAATAAATAGACATCTGCTCTTAGACATATCACAGTGAAACTGCGGAATTCCGAAGACCAAGATAAATCAGCAACCAGAGAGGTGAGACAGAGAACATGTGAAGGAATGAAACTTAAACTGATATTGGACTTCTTAACTACCACAAATGAATCAGGAAAAGAAAACTGGAAACATGTTCAAGCTGTTGAACAAAACATCGTCATCAGCCTAGAATTCAAAACCTAACAAAATTGCTTACTAAGAACAATGGGAAGATTAGACATTTTCAGACAAATGGAAATGGAGATTTTACCCCAGGGGCTCCCCAAGAGAAAGAAAGTCATTCCAAAAGGAGGGAAGATCTGTGATGCCCTTCCTTGGTAAGAACAGATACGAGACAAATGCTTCTCTCAGCCCTAAGAACACACAGCAAGAAGGAGGCCATCTGCAAACCAGACACTGAATGTGTGCACACCTTGACCTTGGACTCTTCAGATCCCAAAACTGTGAGAAATAATTGTATGCTGGACTAGCCACTTCATATTTGGCATTTTGTTATGGCGTCCCAACTGAGAAAGCCCCATGTCTATTTTACTCATAAACATATAAGGAATACTTGTAAAGACAAATTTTGGCAAACTGGATCCAGTTGTGCACCAGACCATTTTTAAGCCAGAAGACTTTCTTTTCTTTCTGCACCCACTCCTTCTGATATTTTATGGAGTCTAGTCACTTTAAATATCCTTTACATGCTATTTGATTCTCAAAATATCAATACTATCTCTAGTACAGACCAAAGGAAGGGTTAGGTGTACAGTGCCAAGCCTGGATCTATTCAATACTTTAAAAAGGAAACTGAGAGTCCCCCAATGCCCAGTACATAGTAAATAGACAACTAAGCAATATTTGCTACATAATTGAATAAGAACAAAGGTTTGTGAAAGATGCTAAGAAGTCAAGTGCATCTCTCGTACACTTAGGCTTACTTACCATTCCATAGGATTTCTATTGCTTTTCAGAGGGTCCACAGCAAAAACAGATATCAAAATGCTCTCCTTCTCCTTTTTCAGCCAAAATACATAAAGCAAAACAACAGCACGCACTCATAAAAGAGGAAACAAACACAATTTCTTCCATTCTTACTTCTGGATCCCAGAGCCATTAGAAGAAAATAAAAAATGATGGTATTAAACTAACTCATGGTCTATTATGAATGAACTTTCTCTTAACTATGTAAGTAAACTTTTTTGTAATATACGCACATATTCTTCATTTGTGGAGTGTGTGATCAGGAAGGAAATGGCAGTAGGTGTAAGATGGGAAATTCTGGACAAAAGCAGTCTTCTGGCATTCTTTACCTTAAACAATGTAGATTGTTCTTCTTCTCTCTTTCTCTGGCTAAAAAAGGTTTTATCCTTGCATTCTACTAAATTTTTTTCTGGTTCAGTGGCAGCCTTCCTGTAATGAGAGAGTATGTGTAAGCTTAATGCTTCAATATGTTTAAGCTTTTGCTGCTGGTTAGAAAGCCTAACTGTAGGGGAACTATACCTTTAGAATAATTTTCTCAAAAAGTTCTATTTTAATAGTGAAAACAGCCACATTTCTAATGAGCTTACCTATTGCCTCTTCAATGAAGTAAAAATCAGTAATAGAACTAACAAGCGTAGTAGTGATATATAGGTCCACTATTGAATGAGATGATTTGTAAAAAATGATTGGGAAAATTTGTGTTTTTTTTTTTTTTTTTTCTGTTTTTAAGCCTGCATTATATTTTAAATGCATCTATGAGGAAGACCTAAAAAGTGGAATTTATTTAAAAATTGTGTATTCTTATATTTTTAAACTTCAGTCACCTTCAAAGTACCCTCTATTTGATGCAATGCACCTTTTGAGACAGGTTTTTTCCGCTGCTCAAAACAATTTTTGGACTCGTTGATTTTGATTAATGCTTTTTAGTGCTTCTGCCATTTTTTGTTTTACCTCTTCCACATCAGCAAAACATTTCCCTTTGAGGACTTTTTAAATCTGGCGAATCAAGGGAAAAGTTACTTGGGGTGAAATCAGGTAAAGAGAAAGGATGGGGCATGAGAGTCATGCCATTTTTTAGATAAAAACTGCTGAACATGCAATGCAGTGTGGGCAGGTGCCCTCATTAATCATCCATCATGAAATGGGCAAACGTGTTGAAAGAGCCTTCAAAAAAAAAAAAAAAATCAAGCCGAACGCAGCCTCTCACAGCAATGCCAGCTGGCGCACTGATACAGAGGGGCTCCTAGAACATTCACTCAGCAGGGGGAGCCTGTACCACAAGATAATTATGGATATTTTGGGTCTCCCCTTGTATTTGGGTTAAATTTCAAGTTTTGAAGTCACATGAAAAATGTATTCCCTCAGCACAACAAAAAAATTCTTCCTCAGTTTCTTAGGCATGCGTTTTTTACGTTTTTTGTAATATTGATTTACATTTTTGTAATATTGAGGTACATGGGTTAATAATTTATTTAAAAATAGGAATGTGAGGAACAATCAGTTCTCTGTGAAGTTTCCATTGCCAACAAAAATGATTAAACTTTTAATTCCATATTGCAGAGCACTTTGAGGGAATAATAATATATTTTCATGTATATTGATTTTTAAAAAGATTTTATTTATTTTTAGAAGAAAAGGGAGGGAGAAAGAGGGATAGAAACATCAATGTGTGGTTGCCTCTCGCAAGCCCCTAACTGGGGCCCTGGCCTGCAACTCAGGTATGTGCCCTGATTGGGAATCGAACTGGCAACCCCTTGGTTCACAGGCCAGTGCTCGATCCACTGACACATACCAGCCAGGGCTGGTGTATGTTGATTTTTTAGTTTTCTATCATTTCTTTTTCTGAAAACCAAATTTAAAATTTTTTCATTATGTGTTTTCTTGGTAACTATTTACTAGGATTTAATTTTCTGCATTTACATTTTGTTGTTGATTTCCAGTCTCTTACTGTGTTTCTAATTCTCCTCACATTTGCTCTTCCTGTCTAGCTATATGATTCCTCGTATTACTGAACAGATTAGCTAAAGACATAAAATCTCACTTTAAAGCCACAGTTGATCAGTACTCCAGGACAACAACATTTTAATTACTGGTTCAGGGTTTGCTGCTAAGCTAACTCCATTCAGAGGAAACACAGGTCAAGTGGGCAGAGAGCCCTAGAAAATCCAAAGGCCTAGCATCCCATCCGAGTCTGCCTAATAAGATGCTTTAGAAATAGAAGGGAGCTTATGCCATGACTAATTCAAAGAATTCTCTGCACTTAGATTGACATGAGATCTTTGACTCACTGAGATAATCAAAGAAGCTGTGTAAACCAGGCTCTTTTATTGACTGCCAGGCCAGGCAAAGAACCAGCCCACCTAAGGTCAACTCTCTCATCATCTCTTCGGCTGCTTTGTTCCTTTCAACCCATTGAATCTTGTGAATAGAAAAGTTAGATTTCTAAAAGTAATTTTGAGGCTAGCTAAGTTCTTTCACATTTTGCCACATTATATCCTATTCAGTGATATTAAAATTCTACAGATGTGCACAAAAGGGGAGGTTGTTTTTGCCTTTAGCCGGATAAAGGACCAAATTGAAGCAGTGCCCGAGTAACCAATTTCTGCATGCTGTGACTGGGAGCTTTCTGCATCCCCCTGTCACAGTGGTGAAAGTTTATTATTAAAAATCCATTTCTCTGCAGAAACTTTCGGTAGGCTATAGACATTTTCTTCTATGATACAGAGAGCTCTGATTATGGCCATGAGCAGTGTTATCTGAATAAGTATGTGATCTAACTTCTACTTGAAGTTTTGACAGAAAAAATAGGAAACTATATTTGATTTAGAGCACAGGGCAATGCCGTGGCCACTGTTGGGAAGACTATATTAATAGAAATACAGTTTTGCTCCCAATAATGTTCCATCCTATTCTGATACCTCTAATACTAAAAATAAAAAATTTTTTTAAATCCACAAAGGTCTAATATATCTTTTTTTTAAAAGATTTTATTCATTGTTTTTAGGGAGAGAGGAAGGGAGAGAGGCAGAGAGGGAGAGAAACATCCATGTATGGTTGCCTTTCACCTGCCTCCAGCTATGGACCTCACTGGAGACCTGGCCTGCAACCTGGTCAGGTGCCCTGACTGGGAATCGAACCAATGACCTTTGGGTTCGCAGGCTGGCGCCAGTCCACTAAGCCATGTGAGCCAGGGCTTAATACACCTTTGAGTAGTGATTTTTTTCCCTAAGCATTTATTTTTTGTCTTTGACTACTTCAGCCCTCTATTGTTTTCTCATTAAAAAGCCTCGTTCATCCAGTCATAAAACTATTACCCTTTATTCTAGGAATTGGCATTGAGCAATAAAAAAGACAGCCATTGTCTCTATCCTCCTTAGAACTTATGAGCTAGAATAGAGAAAGACAATTGATGGAAAATTACAGTACAGTGCGATACATGCTAAGATAGAATACGAGGTACGTGACGGCACAGGAGCTGTCAGGGACAGCCACCTGGATGGGAGACGTCCACTTTTCCAGGGCAAGCCTCAAAAATACATGCAAATTAGCTAATAAAAGGAAGTTGGAGATGAGATTGTTCTAGGAAAAGGGAACAGCATGTTTAAGGTCAAGTATCAGGAGGGGCATCCTATATACCGGGAAATGAAAAATGACATTCCTGCATAGCTAGTGCAAGGAGTGGGAAGATGCCACTGGGGACTTTGCAGGGGCTTGAAAGCCATGTTAGGGGAGTGACTTTCATCCTAAAGAAAAAGCATCACTGGAAGATTTTAAGCAGACTGCTGTACTTCTCTTTTAGGAAGAATACGCCACTGCTGTTCTGCAGATGGGTAGTGACAGCATAGAATGCCAACCAAGAGGCTAGCATCATATGTGAGGGAAGATGTGGTGAAGACTTTAACTAGAGTAAAGACAATGGGAAGAGGGAGGAAGGAAGGAAGCAAGAAATATTAGGAGGTGGAAGAAAGAATTGATGATTTATTGACAGATTAAATGGAAAATGGTGAAGGGTATGATAGAGGAGATACCTAGAATTATGCCTAACAGAGGCAATGATCCATTGTAAATCACCGAAATAGGGAAAATACAGAGGAAAGGCAACACCAAGTTGCAGAAATGGACAATAAATGACAAGGGGTCACAATGGACTGTGTTTGGTTGAGTTGCTAAGTATAGGTGGCGCTGGGACACCCAGGTGGAAATGTCAAGCAGGGCAATATACATGCAATTTGGAGATCAAGGGGAAAATCTGGACTGGAGAGGTAGAGGTGAGAGTTGTCAGCTTGTGAGGTGTCATTGAAACGAAGGATATGGGGAGACTGCAAAGAGCGGAAAGCCTGGCGCGAAAGCCTGAAGATTTATGACAGGTATACACATTGGGAATGCCCTCCACACTCTGTCAGCATGTCGAGACTTCGGCTCCTTTTGTCCTTGGTCCAGGTGCCTTGAGCCTTATTCAGGACTGAGTAACACTGTGTTCCAAGTAGGCTTTATTAAAAAGTGATGACATAGCCAAGATCTTTTAAGAGCCACTTATACACTTTATGGAATTTCTAATATTCTTTTTAATGGAGATAACAATGGTTTATAGCATTATGTAAGTTTCAGCTGGGCAGCATTACAATTTAACATCTAGTATATGACAGTTTGCCACCAAAAGTTTAGTTTCCAACTGCGATCACATAATTAACCCCCCTTTGCATATTTCATCCTTTTCCCCTCTGGTAACCACCCGTCTGTTGTCTGCTTCTTTGAGCTTTTTGTTGTTCTTTTGGTTGTTCATTTGTCTGTTTCTATTTTTGTTTTTTATATTCCACATTTAAGTGAAATCATATGGCATTTCTCATTTTATATGACTCATTTCATATACCACGATACCATATTCTTGCAAATGGCAGGACTTTACAATTTTTATATCAGCGTAGTATTTTATTGTGCGTGTTAATAATACTGCGATGAAAAAAAATAATAATACTGCGATGAACATAAGTATGCATCTACCTTTTTTCATTTGGTGCTTTTGTATTCTTCAGATACATACCCAGAAATGGAATTCCTGGACCCATACCATTTTGCAATGTGGCTGTGCAATATATAGTCCCACCAACAGTATACAAGGGTTCCCTTTTGCCATATCCTCAGCAGCACTTGCTACTTATTTTTCAGATAATTGTCATGCTAACAGGTGTGGTTTTGATTTGCATATCCCTCATAATTAGTACTGCTGAACACTTTTTCATGTGCCTATTGGCAATCTATGTTTTCTTTGGAAAAATATCCAGATTTTCCTGCTCATTTTTAAATCCCTTTGTTATTGTTGTTGTTGTTGAGATGTATGAGTTCTTTGTATATTTTGGATAACAACTCCTTACCAGATGTATGCTTTGCAAATGTCTTTTCTCATCTGGTAGGTCACTTTTTCATTCTGCTGATGGTTTCTTCTAGTCCCACTTGTTTAGTTTTCTTTTGTTTCCATTGTTGTAGTTGGAGTGGAATCCACAAAACATTGCTAAGATTGATATCATGGGGATTACTTCCTAAGTAAGATGTTTTCTTCTAAGTATCTTATGATTTCAGGTTTTATATTCAAGTTTTTAATCCATTTTGAGTAAATATTTTAAGAGGATCTAATAGTCTTTATGAAACATAAAAAGTGAGATCATTTTAAAAACCCAGTTGTGGTCTGTGGGAATAATAGTTCCTTGGTACCATATAGCCATGCCTATATATTGTATAATAAGAGCCAACAGTTGATATGATGCATTATTTAAGGGATTCTCGAAAAGTCTCCTGTCACACTCCTTACTCTCATGACTACTTTTTAAAAGATGAACAGATCCTTGAAGGGAGACTCTGTGACCTGTTCGGCATGCTATTTATAACTGAAAAGTGTTAAATTATTCTAATCACAGTTAAGGTAACCATCAAGATTAATTGCAGCTATATTAGGATTACTTACTATTTGTTCTACTTCAGTGGTAACACAAATCCAATTGTACGAGCAATTTCCATAATCCAAATTGTGAAAGAAAGGTAGGGGGAAAAAAGACCATGCAAAACCAATTGAAATAGCATTTAAAATAAACCTTTAACCAGATGGTTATCTAAAATTCCCTTTTTGAAAAGGAGCTGATTCTGAACAGATTGTATATGTGTCTCACTGGTGGAAGTGGATTATCTATCTTGAATTGGATTGTGATGACGATGACCCTATTCTAAGTAAACCAAATCTCTTCAACTATATAATGAGATCAGGAGGAACATTGGCCTGAGAACAACAGATTGCAATGACTGGGATGATTTTACTAATGTTTTGTTCCCAGCCTCTTTCCTCGATGTGCATGACGTGGTTTTGTCCTGAAGAGATTCCCAGTCCTGTAGTTCTGTGTGCTATCCCTTTATTCTTATTCTTCATTTTAATTTTCATCCGTAGAGCTGAATGAGTTGCAGGAAGCTGCGAAATCTGTCATACAAAAAGGTGATCATGGAAGAATCTGCTTTTACTTCGCAGCACCACGGCAGAACAGTAATGAGTACACCTTCAACCAGTTCATTCTTTTTTTCCTCTTTAGGCTGTGAGAAGGCAGAAGTTGCTGGAACAGAGTATCCAGTCTGCCCAGGAGATCGAAAATTCCTTGCATTTAATTCAGGAGTCCCTTGCATCCATTGACCAGCAGTTGACAGCGTACATTGCTGACAAAGTGGACGCGTCTCAGATGCCTCAGGAAGCCCAGGCAAGTTGACCTGGAGTGCACTTCTGTTCTTCTGGTTTTTCTTATCTGATAAGATAGTGCTGACTGCCTAACTTAAATTGCATTCAGTTAGCTGTGCAGAGGGATTCTTTGATTGAGTTATTTGACTATGTGGAGGTAAGGGGAGAAAAGAAGCTCTAGGTTAGCACTCTTCTAAGATTTATTTTTGCAAGTATACAGTAATTAGAAACAGAGCCACTGAAAGGACAGGGGCACTAGCACACTGAAGTCAGCCCTATACCAGTATTTTCAAACCAGTATGCTTAAGCCATGGCAAGCCAGAGGAATTCAAACTGTAAAGGAAACATTTTTAACGATACTGCTAAAAATGTGGCATCAAACGTTTTCCTCCCAGCTTATCTTGGCTATGTTGGACTCCCAAGTGCTGTGGTCTCCATATTGTCCTACATTTAATGAGTTGCCGGTAATTAACATAAAGAATTTAGAGATGCACATTTGTGTTTTAGTCTTAATCATACTATGTTTACTCATATGCACACACACATTCAACTCTATATTCATTTGAATTACAAAATGTGTTTAAAAGTTTTTCTACAATGAGCATCAAAAGAGTAATGAAAATAATTCTGTATCAACTGTACACTAAGTAAATTTAGTCTGTGTCTACACTGACTTGCACCTTGGGGAGTATTTTTAAAATTCTGTATTTCTATTTTAAATAACAGTTAAATGTACAGAAAGTATCTTAGGTATTATTTAAATGTCCTTAGGACTATAAGCTACTTTAGCTGCTTTTCGAATCATATGTGCATATGCATATTATGAACTCTATAAGCAAGGGTAACTCAGACCAATAGACCCTGATGTAAGGGGCATTATTAGAAAGTTATCCCGCCATCCCAAAGACCCTCCCTCACTAATTGGGTAAAATACTGGATTTATAGGCATTGGTGCCAATGCAATTGCAGTGGAATGAATCCCAATTAAATTGGTACCCAGAGCATTGGTGTGCACAAGAGCATAGGTTAATTATCATACTGCCTGAGATTGACCAAGAAAACCCCTGAGATTATGGGAAGGAGCAGAGCAAAGTTTGATAGACTTAACAAGTCCAGAGCAGAAGGTTTCCTCATTGACCATTGCAGTCAGAGTTGTAGAAAGTAAAGTTTATGGCAATTCCTGATGACAAAATGCCCATGAGAGTTTCTCACTTGGACCAACACAAAGTGTATGTGCAGTAAGTAGGGGAAAATAGGAAACACACTTGAGAATTTGGACCTCCCCAGGACAGGCATTTCTTCAAACTTGCAGAATGACCAGCCAGTTTCCCTAGCATTGACTATTCCCTAAGGCTGTCCCAGTTTGAGTCACAGAGACAATTTTTATAGCTTTAGAAAAAAGCAAGATAAGAATAAGAAGTTGTTACTGAACTGAGAACTACATAACTACGTAATAAAGGCAAAGTAGAACTACTTATTTTTAACTTTAATGGCATGAATTTGGAGGAGTGTTTGATTAAAGACTGCACATATTTTTGAAATAAAGTTGAAGAAAACTGTACAATTTTAATATTAAATATTAACATTAGAAATCTGTTATGAAATATTTAAAGAGTTACTTTTTGAGACTTGTGGAGTAAAACAAAGAGTAACAAATTTGAGATAGGCAAAAGCCATTATTGTTTTAGGAAAAAATGGAAGCTTTTAGAAAAAAAAATCTTTAGTTGAAAAGATTGTTGTATGTATGGAACCTGGAATATTTTCTCTCATTTAGATATGGATGCAGGATTCCATAAACATGAGGATAACATACTAATTAGTTTATAATAACAATATAAACATTTTATTTTTCTTAATAAAAAAGCTATAGTAAAAGTATGAACTGTAGAAGTTCAAAATACTTGCGAACAAAAACACAGGTAAATTAACAAATTTCATACCTATTTGAAAAAAAGAGAACTCCAAGTACTAACAAGCTGAAATTCATTTTTCATGCATTTCTGGTTGCACCTGCAGTTTCAAGATAATTCTTGACTTTGAATTCCCCAAGTGGTAGCATATAATACTGGAAAATGCAAACCCCCTGAAAGCTATTGAAACATTCTTCTCCATGATTTTGTTTTCAGATGACAGCAAGTGAATTGTTTTCTGAAACAGAGTCATCAAGTATACTCAGATTTGCTTTAAAAATTGTATTTCCTGAAGTTCAATTTGAAACTCCCTTGAAAGAAGCAAGCACAGAGTAAAGAGGTTGTCTAGATAAAAAGTACTTAAGCACAAAAGAGTACTTAATGGCGCGGGGGGGGGGGGTAATTGTAATGCCTTGTATTAATTTAAAAAAACAAGGGTTTTTAAACATTTTCATAAAAGCTTGCTGCTAGTTAAAAGATTTGTGAGCTTAGCTTTCCCCTTTCAGAAACCCAGTGCTTGTTTTAGTACCCCCTTGAGAAGCAGGATGGAATGAACGGCAGTATAGTATCTGTCCTCTTACATATGTGCTCAGATTTCCTGTCTCAAACTGGCCAAGTAGATTTGTGGGTGTCTGACTCCACCGTGTGGTGTATTGGCAATTATGCTATTCAGTTTATACAAGAGCCTTCTTTTGCTATCTTTTGAGCTTCTCAAGTGTAAAAAAAATTCTAAATATTAAGGAAATGTGTGCATTGGGTATAACTTTGCAACAGGTATACTCTTAGTATATATAAAAATAGTTGTAGTTCAGGATACTTCCGTGCGTTCCAGTTGCATTTGTAATACTAGGGCACGAATGAGCTTCCCAGGGCCTCAAGATGTTAATTAAACTGCCATGATTAGAGAACTTGGTCTTTTGATTCTAAGTTGGATTACAAATATTTTACTTTTTTATTTAGTGATATGAGCTTACAGGAAGGAGTAAAGCTTAACAGTTTAGACAATAGAACTACATGCTGCAAGGATATTAGAGCATATGTTCAACAGAGTATTTTATTGTTTTTCTATTTTAGATTTTGTTTATTTTGAGAGAGACAGGGAGGGAGGGAGAAAGGAAGGGGGAGAAACAATGATCGATTACCTTTCACACACCTTGAACTGTGGGCCTGGCTGCAACCCAGGCATGTGCCCCAACCAGGAATCATATTGACAACCTTTTGATTTTCAGGATGATGCCCAATGCACTTAGCTATACCAGTTAGTGCAGAGTATTTTATTTAAAAAAATAACACTTAAACCAAAATCTTAGCTGACAATGACCACAGCATCAACTGCCCATGCCAGCCCATTCAAAGAGATTTTCTTTATTCAAGTACAAAATTAGGATGACATCTCACTGATTTAAATAGAAGAAAGCAAATTTGGAAAATTCTTCTAATATACAAACTTATCTCCTAAATGTTGGAATCACAAACTTAAGAGCTATTTCAAAAATAACATGATTAGCCTTGGCTGATGGCATGGTAGATAAGGCGCCAGCCTATGAACCCAAAGGTTGCTGGTTCAATTCCCAGCCAGGGCACATAACCAGGTTGCAAGCCAGGTCTGCAGCCAGGTCCCCAGCTGGAGGCAGGTGAAAGGCAATCATACATTGATATCTCTCTCCCTCTCTGCCCCTCTCCCTTCCCCTCTCTCTAAAAATAATAAAATATTTTAAAAATAGTATGATTAAACTACAAGACCCATAAGTGTCTTTGAAATGATTTTACAGAATAAAAGATTGTCAAATTGTGTAACTGCAGAGAAACACGTGGCATGAATGTAGTGGTTTACACCCTAATTTTCCTGAAGAACAGAAAAAAACACAGAGATTTAGTTTTAGTGTCTAGGGTCTGTAAAACAAATCCAGGTACCTACGGTACACCCCAGCTTATCACAACCAGGTCAGAATCTCTGGGTCGACTTGGCCACCCGGATGCTCGGAGCCTCCCCAGCTGCGCTGGGGCAGAGCCAAGGCTGAGAGCAGTTCTGGAGAGGGCAGGCCTGGTAAGGGTGGAATTCCTCCCGTACTTGATCCACTGCACCCTGCTCGCCACTCTTTCCCAGATTCTCACCTGCGGCTGTGCCAAAACTTCAATGGGAGCGAGTCAGGGTGGAAATCACACTGGTCCCTTTCCTATTTTAATTGTCCCCTTACTCTTACAAGAAGCAGGTGAAGGTAGAAAAACCATAGATGAGAACTCTGGCGTGAACAAATTCATTTGGACAAATAGAATTTTCAGGGTGGCTCTTTAAGGGTAAACTCAGCTTGATATTCCTATTTTCTCTCTGCCCCACTAAGTCCATGTATAATGTGCCAATTAGCTTGGATGTGCCTCTAATAAATCATTCTAGGAGCCCTCATACCTATATCTAAATAGCTGCTTAAATATCATTAAGCCTTAACATTATGAAGGTATTTTGATTTTGATCTGCATTTAACATTTTTTTTCCAGTACTTTCATGTTTTCAATCTCTAGCATGTCAGAACAGTGTCACGTGGGAGGGTAGTTGTTGAAAGCTCCATGTTATTATGCATTGATGATGCACATTCTATACCTGAAAACACGACCCTGTTCTGTGGATAACCATAAGAAGCAGTGGGGTCGCCTAGCCATGATCGCAGTAGCGAAACTCCTCTTTTTCTTTTGTCTGGCTGATTCCTGAGTCCATCTTTCACAGCCTCATTCCCCACATAGTACATTTACGGACATGAGTAACAGCAGAAAAACCAGAGCAATGTAGGAAGCAAGCAAATTATCATCAACTTTGGAATCTGCCCATTATATTTTTTCATACCATTAACAATGTGGCTAAAACTAGTATCAGTAGGTAGAAAAGAGGAACCTTCTTTTTACCAAAGAAAGATGTTCATTTAAAGCAACTGCGTTTGCTGCAGATCAAAACAGTTCATAATTGAGGCCTTCCTGTGGAAGCTCAATGTTATAACTCACTTTAAATATATTGAGCCATATTTAAATGTAAGCATTCCAAATGATCTAAATCAATGGCTTAAAAAGCAAAGACTTAAATGTAGATTTTGGTCTATTAGATTAAGCTTATGATTTCATTATGGAATAAAATAGACTTTTATAGTGTAAATAGGCAGATTTGATTGCCAAATGACTCAGAACAGTCTAACTTTACAACCTACCTCACTGATTTATGAATTAGACAGTATAAACCTGCAGAGGGGAATTCGTTCAGGATTTATTTGATAATGATATAATTTAACCACAAAAGAAGAAAATGGAGAACTATTACAGAGTTGGGTTCCAGTAGTAAACCCCATGGAGCCATAGCAGAATTATGTTCTTTTATCCAGCAATGTAGATATGCTGGCAGACATAATGCAATTCATCTTAAGTCTGCTCCTACATTGAAATGTTACCTCTGTGTGTTACTACTTAGAAGTGATTACTCCCCTGTTTAGAACACCTATTATTGTTATTTTGACATGTTTAACAGTGTGGGAGGTAATCACAAGCAAGGGTTACTGAAATTGCAAGAGATTATAAATGTGCCACAAGTCATTGACTGTACTTGGAAACACTGCACAATATCATGTTCTTACAGGATGTACAATGATAAAGAAATGGACATCTGTCTTATTATAAACTCAGAAGTGTACCTCTTAAGTCTGCCATTAAATTATACCATCCCATTGTGAAAATCTCTAGAAAGTTAAAATATAAACGTGAAACTAGAAGCATCATATTACATCACTGTGAACACTCTTGCAGTATGGTGAATATTTTGAAGCGATTTAAATTCAACCCATTTTCCTTGTTTTCTGTCATATAAATGTATATTTATCCCCAGAAGAAATGACATACAAGCTACGAATCTAAAATGCATACCCAGATAATAACCCTTGCTGTAGCATGTCCTATTTTCTTTCCTTTTTTCTTTTTCTCTTTTCTCCCTCCCCACCCCTCCCCTCCCCTTAAACATTTGTGGCTATTCAAAAAGTCCTCATTTATGTTTTCATCACCTTTGTGTTGTTGTCTTCCTGGCTGCCTCTGTTCCCCGCCCACCAAGGGCAGGCCACCAGAGCAGGACTGCCCAGTAGGTCCTCAAGGAATATCTGGGAATTCAATTCTGCAAAGATTTAATCACTAAATATGCACCAGACAGATGTCCTAGGGACTGTTAAGGAAAAAGAGTGGACAAGTAATGCCATCCTTCCCCTTATTCTAGATAGCACAGAGGAAAACGGCAATAAACATGGGGATGCATGTATTTTTTGTATTGCTGTTTCAGGAACCTTGGGGTATATTCCTAGGAGTGGGGTCACTGGGTCAAAAGAGGGTTCCACTTTTAATTTTTTAAGGATACTCCATATTGTTTTCCTCAGTGGCTGCACCAGTCTGCATTCCCACCAACAGTTCATGAGGGTTCCCTTTTTTCCACATCTTTGACAGCACTTGTTTGTTGACTTATTGATGGTAGCCATTCTGACAGTTGTAAGGCAATATCTCATTGAAGCTTTAATTTGCATTTCTCTGATGATTAGTGATGTTGAACATTTATTCATATGTCTATGGGCCATCTATATGTCCTCTTTAGGAGACGTGTGTATTCAGGTGTTTTCGCATTTCTTTATTGGATTGTTTATCTTCCTGGCGTTGAGTTGCATTAGTACTTTGTATATTTTGGAGATTAAACCCTTGTTAGATGCATCACTGACAAAAATATGCTCCCATCCAGTGGGTTTCCTAATTGTCCTGCTGATGGTTTCTTTAGCTGTACAGAGCTTTTAATTAGATATAGTTCCATTAGTTTATTTTGTGCTTCATTTCCAGTGTCTTAGAAGCTAGATTGGAAAAAAATGTTTCTGTGTTGAGTATCTGAAATTTTACTACCTGTTTTCTAGGACTTTTTATGGTTTTGTGACTTACATTATTTTTATGTATGGTATAAGTTGGTGGTCTAGTTTCTTAGGTTTGCATGTACCAGTCTAGTTTTCTCAGCATCATTGATTGAAGAAACTGTCTTTGTTCAGTTGTGTGTTCCTGCCACCTTTGCCCAATACCAATTGCTCATGCAGGTGTGAGTTTGTTCCTGGGTTCTCTTGTTTTGTTTCATTGATCTGTATGCCTGGATACTGCAAGGATCTCAAAATACCAATACAGAAACATACATGCACCCCTTTGTTTAGCAGTGTTATTTATAATAATCAACATTTAGGAACAGCCTAAATGCCCATCAGTAGATAAGTGAATTAAAAAGCTGTGGCACATTCACACAGTGAAATGTTTTACAGCAGTAAAAAAGAAGAAACTCTTAACATTTTGCAGCAGCATGGATGGACCTGGAGAACATTATGTGATGTGAATTAAACCAGTTAGTGAAAGAAAAATACCACATGATCTCATCTATATGTGGACTCTAATAAACTCACCAACACAGTAGTGATAGAAACTTAGATACATAACACAGACTGACAGCTGCTGGAAAGGATGGGGGATAGAATGAAAGATGGTGAAGGGATTATCCAGACAACATTTATGAACAGTTCATGGACAGGGACAACAATATGGGGATTGGCCTGGGGACAGCAGAGGATGGGGCTGGGTGTAGGTGGGGAAAGGGAGAAAAAGTGGGAACAACCGTCACAGCAGTAACAATACAAATAAAATTTTTTAAATGCAAAAAACAAAATGCAAGTGAAAGGATTGCTGGCCAACCAGGTTGACTATAGCCAACAATAACCATTGTTTTGTTTTGTTTTTCCCCCATGGAACTTAATAGTATCATGAAAACATCTTGTTATAGGTTTTGGAGCTTTGGAAACACTTCCAAAGTATTTTAACTAATATATAGTAACATTTTCCTTATGAGAAGGACTGCTTAATGGAAAGTACATATTCCAGCCATTTCATCTATTACATACTTTTCAAGGACTGTACCATGTGAATGGTGACTGTTTAGAAAGCATCATATTATTTTCTTTGATATTTACAACAATAGGGATGAAAAGTCAAATATTTATGTTTAAGAGTATTCGAACAGGCTACTTTTGTGATGATGTGGGGGTGGGAGTTAACTGCAAATGCACTCATGGGATCATCTGGGGTGATGAAAATGTTCTAAAGAAAAAAATATGGCTTAAGTTGCACGGTTTACTCAAGTTCATTGAATTCTACATTCATTGAATTTTAGGGAAAAATTACTCTCAATAAAGCTCATTTTAAAAGATACTTAATAAAGAATATTTCAAGTAATATATTTGAAGAATTTTGTTACATAATCTAGAATTAACTTAAATGGCAGTTATTTACCAACAACCATGATAATGTCCACTGGGAGAACCTACAACAGTAATATAATGCTTCAAGTTTTCATGTCCTCATGCTCTTAGTGGATTTCATTTCTAAGGTAATTTTACTGACACTGGGCCTTTTAAGGCAGATCTTCCTTCCCCACTTTGAGAATTAGCTCTCTACCAAGTAAAAATTAACCTACAGCCAATATAGTTACCTCCCCAATATTTCTGTGCATATATCTAATTTCCCTGCAAAGTTTTATCTCTTCACTTAATCTCATTTGAAAAGGAGCCATAATTGCTTGAAATTTTGTCTCTTCACTTAATCTCATTTGAAAAGGAGCCATAATTGCTTGAAAATGCATATTTATAATAGAATGGGATATTCTGTTATCACTATTATTGTCATTATAACTAAGAATAACTATTTCTCAGGTGCATTACAATTCAGCACAATGTTTACTTTTTTATTTTTAAAGGTTTTTATATCAAGTTTACTCCTAACATTTTACATATTATATTAGCCTTCTGGAGATTTATGGTCAACCTTTTATATTTTCCAAGCTTAAATGGTTAACTCAGACTTAATACACCACAGAAACTTGTTTTGCCAGAGATTTGTTAATATACCACAGAGCTCATATGCTAAAGAACAATGTATGGAAAACACTAAAATAGAATGTTTCCTTTGTGTCGCCTCTCTGACCAGAATGACAGAATATGACCATGAGTTAACTTCTTCAAGTTCCTAACGTAACACTCCACCAAAGTACTTACAACTAGTTGAACTTAATCAATAGGTAAATTTATTTTGGTGATATTAAAATGTTTGCTATTGCATACATTTTCACACATATACCCATGTATGTGTATACACAAATTATACACTCACA
Organism: Noctilio leporinus; assembly: GCA_004026585.1. Taxonomy (NCBI): domain Eukaryota; kingdom Metazoa; phylum Chordata; class Mammalia; order Chiroptera; family Noctilionidae; genus Noctilio; species Noctilio leporinus. The sequence goes on along the minus strand of PVIW01000321.1, from coordinate 375,788 downwards.
CACACACACACACACATACACACACACATTTAACTTAATAAATATGTATTGAGGGTTACAGTATACCTCACAAATCTGAAATAGCCTGTGATTAAGTTGTTAAACTATAATAAGCTCTTTGGCCTGATACGTATTTCTGATAAAAGCCAAAACTACTCAATATGAAAAAGCTTAATTTTAATTTAATAAGCTTTCTACCTCATCTAATCAGTTTATAGGGCTTTTTGTAAACAAACAGTAATAAAAAGCTGTGTGAATTTCTTCTTAACATTTTTTTACTCATTGAATTATTGCAAAGTATAATCTGAAACTTTTCAAAATCATCTGCCCATGAGGATAATTACATTTTTCATGTTCTCTGTAGTTTAAAAGTACAAATTATCCAAGATCCTTTAGTTCACTTTCTTTTCTTAATTTTGTGAGTATGTATTATATACATGGAGATTTCCCCTTCTTGGGGATGCAATTTCAAAATTGCTAATGTTTAAAATGACTAATCTAACAGTGTTACATTTCTTTATTAATAGTCTCAATATGGCATCTTCTAATACTCTTTTAAAAACATATTAGTTATTTTCTCTGGAACCATTTTATTTGACATCATAAAATCTCTAATAATTGTTTTGTATACTTTTTTATTTCATTAAGTCCTTTGGACAGCAATAGCTTAATTTTGCTTGCTATTTTCTGTCACTAATTTGCTCTATGAGAGTGGTCAGAGGAGGTAAACCCTGAGGAAAGTCCCTACTAATGGCTGAGTTCATTGTAAAGTGCTACATTGGAAATGCCATTAATATTTGATTGATTTTTAGTTCTATAACTTGCACTTTACCATTTTCAATGGGAAAATGGTTATTTCTAATTCCATTGCTATTTCCTATTTTCAACAAGTGGTGCTAGTTATGAACATAATAACTATTAAGTCAAATACCTATTTTTGGTAATGTGAGGATAATTTAATTTGCTTTATACTTTTTCCACTTCCATAAAAAACAAACAAACAGTGATTTGGGAAGGTATTGGGATGAGAACTCCTATTAAATAGAGTGCATGTGGATATTCCAGATCAGCAGTCCCTGATTTACCCATTCATTTCATTTTATGTCTGTTGGAAATATAGGAAGCTAAGCTGATAATCTCAGAAGACCATTTGTTTATTTTCCTCAAACACATATCCCGATAGATAGATATTTTTAGGTGAAAATAGAACTCAAATTTTACAGTATTTAGATCTTCAGCAGATCTTACAAATTTGGTAGCCAAGTGAAATCATTTTCCTTTGAATTAAATCTTCTATTCTCAGTGTTTCGTTCTAGAATCTTTTTTTTTTTTTTTTTTTTCATTTTCTGATTACAGTGTCAGGAAAGATGATAATGATGTTTGTCTTTTTTTTTTTAATAGAGGAATTTTTAAATAAGAGATTTTCATTCTGCCTGCAAGTTTCTATAGTACTCTTACTTAAACAGATCACTTATTTGTTTCACAATAAGTCTGCCTTAAAGGGATGAGCATTTTAAATTATGTTTCCAGAATAATAACTTGATGAGGTTAAATAAAAGCAGGTGATAAACAATATCCTAAATACAAAGTAAAAATGATTTACCAATTGGAAGTAAGAATTATGGAATTAATTTGTAAAAGTGCTAGCTGAATATAAGGGTAATGCATGATATATAACTTCCCAAAGTAGAACTACTTGGAATTATAGGTCAATTTTTATCTTATAACTGTAACAATGAATTGGATTGTTGTTCCTAAATAAAGTCATTAAGCATAATTTAAGTATAAAGGATAATTTGAGTAAAGAACTTCATCTCCCTTGAATATCACAATGTATATTAATATATAAAATATTCTGAGAAGTTGTGTAGTGTAGACATATGTTTGCCTTTTAATTCTAAAATCTATTTAGCCTCTGGGCTCTTTACATGCAGAATTTTTAAAGAAATTATGATCTCTAATCATATTAGAACAGTACTACAAATATGAGAATTTTTCTAGAGATGCTGCCTATAAACTGTGCTGCAATCTTTGTTTTATATGCTAGTCAGTCATCCTTTACTTTCAATTTTAATGACTTTAGTAACAATGACCCTTGAACAGGACATTCATCCTCTCAACAGTCTATGTAACTGTTTCATGTAACTGTGAACACCTGAGAGTCAAGGTAATGCTTTGCATGGAGTTTCAAAATGCCAAACTTTGCATCCGCAAGTTACCTGGTTCTTTTCATCCTCTGGCAACAGATAAAAGTTGTATTTTTGCTTGCATGTTTGTAAGTCCTGGCCATTTATCTCATTTCTGGCTGTTCGTGAAAATGTGGGACTTTTGTCCCCAGAAGGTCTGTGTTTCAGTTATCACTTAAGGCATCTTGGATTTGTCCCACAATGCTGAGCTAGCTACTAGAGTTGCCTTTGAGGGGACCAGTCCTTTAAGAAAACAAACAAACAAAATAATTTACATTGAAAATAGAATGTTGAATGCTGAGTTATAGAAGAGTTTTGGCTCTGAAACTTACGGTTCAATAACTTCACACTAATTCCTCCTTTGAAATAGAATTCTTACTCTGTCCACACTCAGCCTTTCTTTCCATGAAACTTGTGGGAGTCCCCCACCCCACAGAGTCCCCCGATCACAGATGAAATGAATTGCCCCGGACTCAAAGTACCTGTGGAGAGAAAGGATGGCGATTCCCTCTAGTGGAGAAGGCACTGAACCTCTTCTTAGCTCTGCTTTTATTAGGATGATTCTGTGCAAAAATACACAATGCAGGTGCATAGTATATCAATCAGCATCAAGGAGTAGCAATAAAGGAATGCAAAACTCAAAGACTGGCCTTGGTCAGCTAGACATATTGGCCTCACAGCCTCCATAAGGTACAGCTCACAAGTTCATTCTGTGCCTTGACTTACCTGTTGATTAAGGACAGAAGGTATACATTGCATTTGTCGTTCTGATTTCCCCTGGGAACCCTCCAGGCAGCATCGGATCCTGCCTGCCACCTGCTTCCTGATTCTTGGTCCAGCCTTTACAGGCCCACTTTGTGGGCCTGGCTCACACAAATGCTATAGTTTCCGGTACCACGCACAGCGCTCCCCCCAGAAACTAACCATATGCACTGCGCACTTCAAATCTCATCTTTGTTGGCATGCTCCACCACTTGGAATGAGCCCCTGTTTTCTTATTCCTATGCCTCCAAAACCCCTCCTTGGTCCTGTGCAATTTATGCCAATTTCTTAAAAGTTTACCAGATCCTATAGTAGAAATGATTTATCTTCTCTTTGATTACATAGCATGAGGTTTTCTCTTACATATGGCCCCCTAGAACAAACGTATCTTGGAAATTAGGAACACTAGGTTTGTTCTCACCTGGTGTAATTGAGTAACTATAGATGCAGAACTTGTGTCTCTAATAGAATGAATAAACTATTAATATACAAATGAGATTAAATGTCTTTTTTGTCTAATGTCCATTTGGGGATGCTTTTGGTTTTTAACCATAAATTAAGGGGTAGTCTAGTTGTTTAAAGTACAATTGAGTTTACTATTTTCTACGATTGTTACCTTGGACAAGTCAAAATTTCTACCCTCATTCATGATAAGGATGATAAATACTTAGTTTGATCAGGTGATTAAATGAATTGATGGGAACTCTCAGTACACAACCTCGTGCAAACATCTGCTTAGGCGATGAGAATAATGATGATAAGTTTCTTCAACGCTTCCCTCTTTCTGCTCTCATGTAAAAGACTAAATGAATACATTCATGTTTCATTTTATTTTCTATTGTATGTACCTTGAGTATTGTTGACCCAAAGAAAGCATTTTAAGAACATGTAGACTGATACTTTTACAGATGTATTATTTGGGCCCTCTGCTGTCTCTGAATGTCTTTTTCTTAGCTTTCCCTCATCCATTTCTTTTTCCAGTTTCCACCTTGGCTATTCAGGTTTGATCAGTTTCCTTCAAACTCCTTCCTGACCCTCTTCTCTCACCATCAGCACATACCAAAGCTCATTTCCTTAGGAACACGTGATAAATAATGGCACTCACAGGTGATGACTAAAGATTTGGGCCAACAACTTGAAAGAGGTGTTTTTATGTATACAATCACATCTAATCTCTTTGCCCAGATGGACATAGTTGTCTTACTGCAGACATGAGAATTTTTTCAGATAAGCTGCCTACAAATGTTGATGATGCTTCATTGCAGGCTTGTCGTGATCATCAGGTTGGAGATGAGGAAATTGAGGCTCAGAAAGTTTGATGCTTTCCCGAGTTGTAAGGCAGAGCCCTGAGCTTTAAAACCAGGTTTCTCTTTACACTGTTCTCTTCTGATTCCCAGGGAGCATCAAGGAAGAAGCGCTCCACTCCCTGCCTCTCTACACATCTAAAATAATCTTTTATGTCTTACCTTTGTCTTCTGGAAAAAGTGGCACCTCTCATTCTGTCAATAGTTTCCATTGGTTATTGATCATTGCTATTCGCTGTATTCCCTCTTCTCACAGTATTTTTCTCATAAATTATCTTCTTAAATTAAAAAAAAAAAAAAAAAAGCTTCATTGCTCCAGTTGTGTGGCTCAATGGATTGAGCACTGACCTGTGAATCCAAGGGTCACTGGTTTGATTCCCAGTTAGGAACATACCTGGGTTATGGGCCGGATCCATAGTTGGGTGTGTGCAAGAGGCAATGTTTCTCATTCTCTTTCTCCCTCCCTTCCCTTCTCTCTAAAAATAAATAGAATTTTTTTTAAAAATTAAAATTAAAAAATGCTATGTTCATTGGCTCCTTTCCCATAACCTTAATACCAGTTCCAATCTCTACCTAAATTTTATGATGTGGAGAGACAAAAATTACTTAAACTACTTTTAAAGATACTTCCTCATTCTTCATCAGGCTTCAGCCTGTGCAAACATGATTTCCGCTGTCACTGGCTGCTGACTCTGTTCTAGCTATAGCACTCATGGACCAGCTAATGTAAATGTATTAGTACTTACTGCATTTGCCCTGCCTCAAAAGTGACAGGTCTCTCCCTTAGTGTTCAGACTGGCCCATCACTTCTCAACTTGAGTGGCACCTTCTGTTTCCTGGTTGTTCCTCTTCTTCTTGTAGACTATCCCTTCTCTTTTGTTGTTTTACTGCTTTCCTTCTTCTCCACATTCCCTAAATTCCTGTGTCCTCCATGGTTCTTTCCTGGCCTTCCATCTACTTCCACCTAATGTTTGAGTGCCCTAAAATACCAGTTGTACAAATGCACCCTGCTTTTTTGAAAAAATAAAACAAAAACCTCATACACCTATCCATATATGTAGGTATATGTGGAATGATGAGTAAAATACAAAATCACTTCAGAGTATTCCTGAATTTATAGTTGCATGTTCTCATGAATTTCTTTAATTATTAAGTCATCGTAAAGCTGTTATTGTCTATGATTCTGCTCAATTTTAAATTTTAAACTTTATCTTATGGGAAATACAGGGCACTTTTTATTTAGGACATGAGGTTATATAAATACCTCATTCCCAACTGCATTTCTAGTTACATCTGCTCCAGTGTGCTTTTATTCTCTATGCATTATTTCAGGTCTCCTGCACCTTCCTTGCTGTCCATTGCCTTGGCCCTGCATCTTCTCATCAGTCAATTAGGAATGCTTTTGTTTTTAAAACATTCATCTTCATGCATATTCATTAAACTATGTAGGACACTTAGATTCCAAGTAAGAAAATTGACTGAACTAAAGCAGAAACAGAAACGAGGAGGGAAGTTTGTCCTACAGATATAGAGGTGTCTCATGAAAACTGAGGGCAAGAGTTTGACTCAAGAGAGAAATGAATGAATCTGTCGTTTTGGTCTCTGAGCACTAGAGCATTTGACCCATTCCTAAAACTAGTCCAGAAGTGTGTAAATCACACACAGACATACTTTTGAATAGAACTTGATCAAAATTGCCTTTATTCAATGGAGAAAATATAGAAATCAGCCTTTGCAGGAAGCTATTAAGATTCTCGCAGACGAAAAGCAAGGCCAAATGTGGCATTTAACTTCCCTTTCCTAGTTCTATAATTTCCCTGAAATTTACCAGAAACGTAGTATAGAATGATTGAGTGTGGATTGTTATTAGGCAATATTGTTCACATGTAACTTTCTCATTATACCTCATCCCTGTCACAGTTAGCTCTTTTATAAAGGTTAATAGCTTGTCTCTGGTCATACGCGAGTGTTAATTCAAAGATAAGAGAATATCATTTTTGCATATTACATATAAATAGGTCTTTTCTTCTGAAACAGATATCTGGAATAGCTTGTTCATTATCACTCTCAAAAGGATTATTTCTTTTTCTCAACCCCATCAGGAGAGAAATAAGTTATTTGATTTTGGATAACTTTTTGATAAGCATGAAAAACTATCATTTTAAAAGAGGCCACATTGTGGCCATGTTTTAGGAGAGTTTCAGAATTCCATCTTCTGGGCAAGTGAGTTGTCTGTTGCAATACCTTGCAGAACATTCTAACTAATAATGCTTTTCCTCCAACAGAAAATCCAGTCCGATTTGACAAGTCATGAGATCAGTTTAGAAGAAATGAAGAAACATAACCAGGGAAAGGAGACTGCCCAAAGGGTACTGTCTCAAATTGATGTGGCACAGGTACATAAAATTATAAAACTAAGTAACTGGTTTTGGCTTGGTATTAAAATATAGTCTATATTAGACAACTAGATTATGAGCAAAATTTGGGTTGAGGGTGTTATTTGAAAACTACAATATGATATATAAATTATACAGACTTCTTTGGGCTGTATATTTTAAGGATAAAATAGGTTAGGATATTACCTTTTACTATATAATAACAGCTGGTGAATGTTTCTCCCAAATGCACATATTCTTTGTGCATTTTTAGGATAAAATAGGTTAATAAATTACCCTTTATTATATTACAACAGTTGGTTAATTCTTTTCCCAAATGCACATATTTTTTGTGCTAGACAAATGGAAAAAAAAAAACAATTGGTTTGTTTTAATTTTTCTTCTTGTTTACAATGATGAATAATTTTAATAAAATGAGTAACAATAAGTAACCTTAATAAAAATTAAAATAAGATTATTGTTTGGGAGACAAAATTAAAGCAGTGTTTTCTTACATTGGTTCTACAGAAAAAATTGCAAGATGTTTCCATGAAGTTTCGGTTATTCCAGAAACCAGCTAATTTTGAGCAGCGTCTGCAGGAAAGTAAGATGATTTTAGATGAAGTGAAGACACACTTGCCTGCATTGGAAACACAGAGCATTGAACAGGAAGTCGTACAGTCACAGTTAAATCACTGTGTGGTATGTATTTCTGGTGGCAGATAACACAGCTAGCCCTTGACTTTCCTTATTAAGAACTATTGGATGACCCTTTTCAATAATTGAACATTTTTAAAGATAGCTATGAAATTATACTCTGTACTTTTGAGATGAAGAATACAAGTTAGCACAGGTGTATTAAGAGGCAAAAACTTATACTGAGATAGTATCCATTTAATACATCTTCTGTGAGAGTCTTTTGCGAGCCTGTAATTCTCTAAGGACTGTGCAGAATATAAAAGGATGACTGTTGTTTAATTCTTATGGTACTTTGAACATGTTCTTAAATGAAATACTGACAAAGAAATAGAGTAACTTCTCATGTAAAGTCATCAATAGGTTCTACCACTTTAAATGAAACAAAGTGTAAGGAAACCAGTTTTACCACAGGCTAATTGACGTAAACAAGACTTAAGTTCCTATGGCATCTAGTCAACATTATAATGAAACGACTTTAAATGAAATGTGCTCTAAACCCTGATATCTTTTGATTAAATGCTGCTGTTGGATATATATTGAAACGCCACCATAGAAACAGTAAAAAGACATAGAAGGAATAATGAGCCTGGAGCAAAAAATCCTCACTCACTGGCCTTTGGGATTTTCAGTAGTGTCCTTTGTTGCAATGACTAGAAATTCACCAGGTCAGATGACTCCCGTTACAACATAAAGCCGAATTACACTTTACTAGACTAATGCAAGTATCATTATAACTCTGTGTGTTCTGTGGACTGTTAGGGTAGAAATTACATAAAATAGAAGTGCTGAATGGTATTAACATTAAAAGGAAAAATGTCTAGCCATTTAGAACTTTATGTTTTAAGTACTGTTTCTGCAGCTACTTCATAGCATAAAGGAAAAAGAGACCCTTTAGTGCATTTCAGTCATATCATTATGAATGGGAAAACATATACATATATATATATGTTTTTTAAAGATTTTATTTATTAATTTTAGAGAGAGGGGTAGGGAGAGAGGCAAAGAGGGAGAGAGACATCTATATATGGTTGCCTTTCACCTGTTTCCAGCTATGGATCTGGCTGGAGACCTGGCTTGCAACCTGGTTATGTGCCCTGGCTGGGAATTGAACCAGTGACCTTTGGGTTTGCAGGCCAGCTCCTTATCCACTGTGCTGCCAGCCAAGGCTAGGAAAGTATATTTTAACAAAAACTTTATATATTGTAAACAGAGCCAAATATATAAATACAGTGAATAGGCCTTCAGTGGTCAGGGGGAAAGGGGTTGGGGGTAGGGGGGAGGAAGAGGCAAGGAAGAGGAGCAGTTTAGACAAGAACCTAGTATAAAGGAGCCATGGACATGGACAACAGGTGGGATTGACTTTGGGGGGAATGGGTGGGTGGGGAGGGGGACAGAGTGGAGCAAAAAGGGGATGGATGTAATACAACAACAATAAAATTAAAAAAAGAACAACCAAAAAAATTTTATATATTGTAAAAAGTTTATGAGGTATTTTTATTTAAAAACATTTTTTCATAATACAAGGTATATTTTAGTGCCATAATCATTACAAATAGTCTTATGCCCCAAAAGAAATTTTGAATATAATAATACATAGTTATGAACTGATATTACATGAGCAATGTTAGTAATGCATGGGAAACATATGTCATCTTAAATATTGCAAAAAGAATTTAAGGCAAAATGACCCAAGCACACTGTCATTATGACTAAATATATACACAAAGGGATAGCTGTTTCTTTTCTTCTAGGAATGGCTCTCTAATGGTAGCTCATAAAATTTGTCTGCTAGTAAAACCAGCCTGCTTGTGCCCAGCTGTGACTGTCCCAGACCCATTGCAGAGCAGAGGGCCTGATGTGTTTGCTCAGTTTATTTCTGGTTCTGGTTCAAATGCCAGGACCAACTGAAGTGGTCCTACTATGGAGATAATTCTTCTTTACATAAACTTTTCTCTTTTTCAACACTTAAGATGCTCTATTGCATACACTATAATCATGGCCTTTGGCCTCATGAAATTTGTATGCTGTTCAAAGATGTTTTCCTGACATCAACGCAAATGGAGTATTTTCCTAAAATAGTGATACATATTTTTCTGTCTAATTGAATGACATGATATTAACAAATAATACTACTTTGAGTGAACTTTCATTGTAAAGGTAAATTATTAAGATTCCTAGAATGACAATTTGAATGTTTCTAAATACACAGATATGTTTATAATTTCTAAGAAATAAAGTGGATAAAAAAGTAAATCATCTTGAAAGTTCAGACAGAACTCACGATTATTAATAAAGAATATTTACAACAAACAATCATCAGAGGGTATTAAGATGGAAATAGATTATGTTGGTAGCCATAATGAATAGGATAGTTGCTCAGCTTTTTCAGAATGTTTGGTTTTAGACAGTGATTGTAAACTAAAAATAAAAACCCAATTTTTGTTCTAATTCCAAAAATCAACAATTACCTACTAGCAACTTTATTTCTTAGTACAAGTGAAACAGGTAGTTGACATTCAGATGTAGCTACTGACCAAATTAAAGCAGTCATGTATAATGTAAACCATGAAGTATGCATAGATGTACATCTGCATATGTATATGTGTGCAAGCATGTATACAAACACACACAGCATTCCAGGAAAATACTGGGCAAACTTATGACGCTTGTTCAACAAAGCTTTGTTATAGCAGTAGACTTTGTGAAGCAGTGCATGCGTCTTTTGTAGTTGTAAGGTACATGCAAGTATTAAGTAACATATTTATATCTGTTTAAATTGAATTGTTTTAGATTTTATTTATTTTTGGGAAGAAGGGAGGGGAAGGAAAAAGAGAGGGAGAGAAACATCAACCTCTCACACACCCCCAGTTGGGGACCTGACCCCAAGGGAAGTAACCTGACTGGGAATCAAACCTTCAACCCTTTGACTCACAGGCCAGTACTCAATCCACTGAGCCACACCAGCCAGGGCTGTATCTGTTTATATTTTATTGATCAGCCCCATTAAGAATGTAGGTTTGTGTAATGATTAACCTATGGAAATTTTCCTTTCTTCCTTCTGTATGACTTAATGTATTGAAAATCTGAATTGGAAATTCACATGTTCCATCCCCACTGCAATGTAAGCAGCAGAACAGCAGTGAATGTATGTCTTGGCTCTACTGATTCTCTCATCACTCAAGTATTGTCTGGAAGGTAGTAAGTCCTCAAGAAGTACCTGGTGACTGAGTGAATGAATTGTTCACTCACAACTACAATTATAGAACTATAACCTTTAAAATATTATATACTGACTATACTTAAATAAAATTTATAAATCAATAACATTTAGGGATTCTCTTTACAAACTTGTATGGAAGAACAAAACACATATATGATATACTCCTACTTTAGTAATAATAACTACAAACTGTGCATGTCTGTTATGTGCATATATTGTTCCAACTAGAAACCTTAAATCAACTGAAAATGCATAAGCTAGGTGCCGATCGCAGCTGTAAACCACTGCCTCATTAGAACTGTAAATGTGAAATAGCAGTTCAGGTGCTCTCTGCTCCTATTTCTTTCTATTAATAATAGCATGAGCTAGATAGATACTGTTGCTTATTCTGTTTTGTTTTATGTTGTAACTTAGAACTTGTATAAGAGTCTGAGTGAAGTGAAGTCTGAAGTGGAGATGGTGATAAAAACTGGACGCCAGATTGTGCAGAAGAAACAGACGGAAAACCCTAAAGAGTTGGATGAAAGAATCACAGCTTTGAAATTGCATTACAATGAGCTGGGAGCAAAGGTAGGGGCCCTGAAACCACAAACACTGGCTACTTCTTACTTTCCTTACAGCTTGTAAAGCAAGAGGCAGTAATTATGTGCAATAAATATCATAGAGAGCTTTAATAACTTTCAATGGATACGTACATAGATATATACATTCATACATATATGCATACAGATTGAGATACAGTCCCATGTTCAGATCCTCTTAAGACACAATAATTAATCAATGAGGGACTTCTTCCATTCTGCATTTAAAAATATGTCAAGCCTAGGGAGATTGTTATTGGTTCATCAGATAGTTATGAAAGGCCTTCTTTGATCTACACTTGTCTTTTTTCATTGTTTAAATGTACAGTTCCTGAAGCAAAGGCTGTTATGTTTTATAAAGGAATGTAGCTACTTATATTCAGGTGCAGTGGAACTGACACAGAGACACATTTGGTATAAAAGAGTCGGCACCTCACACAGAACGCCTTTCCCTGTAGGGAAAGCATTGCGTGACCCACCACATGTGACTAATTAGATAGTACCAGCAGTCAGCTATGACCTGTGGCTCTGTGATTATTTTTATACTTTTGTCCTGCTCAGGGGCCTAATGACCAGTTGCATTTCATTGCTCAAGATGCTTGCATCTCTCCATCTCCTCTTGTCAAAACTGTGGAATGTCAAGTGTAGTTATCTCACTTCCCTCAAATTCAGAGCTTTGATGCTTCAAAATAATGATAGTTCATAAAATGTATTTACAGAAACATGACTTGGCCACATCAAGGGCTGACCTGACCTTTGCTAGCCCATTATTTTACATTACTCTAAGCTATCTAAAAGTTTTCTTTTGTGCTCAGCTAAGATGAAAGTAGCATTTGGCAGTTAGTAATATCATTGAAGCGAAATGAAACGTTCCTAAGAAATCATACTTAGCTTTTATAGCATGACAGAATGCAGCAAAAATGATAGGCAGAAATTTATTTTTGAAATAAAGCTTTCAAAAAATTAATGACAATGGGAATATTTATAAATGTCATGTTACAAAAATGCTGTAGTATTCCTTCTCTGTAGAAAGCTCATCTGCATTTAAATACTCCAAGTTCCTCTAACACAGGGGTTTTGTTTAATAAAATTAGAGGAAACAACGTATATCATAATATATTATTCTTTTTCCTTATAAAAAGACAAACCCTTCTATTTTAATCATCTTACCAATTTATATGGTTGTACTTTTTATGCTCGTCACCTCGGGCTGCTTTAATGCCATAGGCTAGGTGCTTAACTGACACAGATGTGTTTCTCACAGTTCTGGAGGTTGGCGAAGTTCAAGATCAAATATAGCAGCTTGTTCATTATGTCCTCACATAGGGGGCCTGGTGTGGGAAGCACGGGGGGTGGGAGGGGAGGGGGGAGCAAGAGAGAATATATATCTTTGTTTTTCTTTTAATAAGGCTACAGTCCTATCAAATTAGAGTCCCACTCTTATTATTTCATTTGTCCTTAATTACTTTCTAGAAACTCTATATCCAGGCGCAGTCACATTGGAGATTTGAGCTTCAATATTAATTTGGGGACTGATTTGATTCAGCCCATAGCATCTTTCTTGACACACTTTTATTAGTTTGTTCACTATCACCAATTTAGGTTAATTATGCAATGAATAAAAATCTTAAGCATTTCTTATATCTAAAATTTTTACTTTTATTGATTTTTACACCTAGCACCCTAGACGTATTAATACTTATAATTCCTTGTGCGGCTTCTCTATGCTTTGATTTTTATGGAAATATATAGAAATAGCATTATTTATATCAGCTTCAAATGCTCAAAGCCTCAGGACTCCTTGATATGGGTCCTTGTATTTTTTAGTGTTCATGCAACAGTGACTGTTGAAACATTCTCCTGCAGGTGCCGCTCTTTTAAATGTAGTCTGCCACACACACACACACACACACACACACACACACATACACACAAGTGTAAAACTCAACTTTCCTTAAGGTGGCAGTGTTGCCTGTTTTATCAAATCCTGTTGAGCTGGATGTAAACAAAATAGAATAAATAAGAATCAGTAATGCTCTAGGAATCAATTAGCTCTAGGAAGATAAGATTTTTTTTTTTTTTTTACTTTTGGTTTATTTATTTTAGAAAGATATAGGCAAAGAGAGAAAAACATTGATTTGTTGTTTCACGTATTTATGGCTTCTTTGATTGCCTCTTATATGCGCCCTGACTAGGGATCTAACCTGCAACCTTGGCATATCAGGATGATTCTGTAACCAGCTGAATTGCCTGGCCAGGAAAAGATACGATATCTTCGAAATTTTGAGTCTAGAATTCTTATCAATAGTGGATAGAAAAAAAAAAACTGCGCATAGAAATACTTCACATAGTATATAGTTTTTCCTCTCACAGATGAATAAAATCTTTGTAGTAGAAAGGGCAGATGTTTGTACTTTGCTGAAGGGAAAAATAGAAGGGAAAATTCTGTAAAAAAAAATTTAACTTTGTAGCCTCAGCAACTAAACATTTTTTAAATTTATATACAACTTTGTTAAAGAAACTAGTAAATTTTGTTGCGTATTTGGAATTCATATTAAAGTTCCAGGGTGTTTGATTGTAAGCATTTAAAAAATTTTAAACATATTTTGACTTGCTAGAAAACACATACAAACACACACATGCATGTATCACTTAGACAATCGGGGCTTTTTATTAAGTAAAACAACTAACTTACACTTACAAAATGTGGGCACATCTGCAGAGACAGTGGAGAAATACAGATTTGTCCCTTCTGTGTATGAGAATGTGGAAGACTTTGATTTTGAAGGTCTCTGCTTCTAACACAGAACTGCAACATAGGATCGCATTATGATTTTCTCTATTAATGAGAATGAAAAGTTTGTTTTGGAATTATTCTCTTTGCCCACATGTTCAAAAAGGAAGTGGCCTCTTTTTGTGTGCAAATATATGATACTTTACAAGTATAATGACAGTAATACTGGCCATTGTAAGTCTGGTAAAGATACTCTTGCCTCTTGAGAGACTTAGTGTTTCTTCATATTGATTTCTTAGCTGCAAGACCAAGTCTCATGTGCACACAGAGGATTGTAACCCTCCTGGTTCATCTCTTTGACCAATGATTGAAAGTTTTCTAAAAGAAATGCACCGTATTATCTTCAGTTTGCCTTACACCACTTTACTTATTTTTTCAAAATTGTCCGTAAATTATTAATGTGAGAGAGAATAATTTTAGTTTTTCTACTTGATACAAGACAGTGTCTTTTGAAGACAGGACATCATCTTTCTTAGGTTGTGTTTATTCAGTACTAATATTCAAGATACAGAATTTTTCCAAAATGTCCTTTTTAATTCCTACCCTTTGCGACAGCATAGATGGAACTGGAGAGTATTATGCTAAGTGAAATAAGGCAGGCAGCAAAAGACAAATACCATATGATCCCACCCATAAGTGGAACCTAAGGAACAAAACAAACAAATGATCTAAATAGAGCCAGAGATATGGAAAGAACAAACTGACAGTAACCAGAGTGGTGGGGGGAGGGGAGGAAAGGGGAAAGAAAGGGAAAGGTCTAGTCAAGTAACTAATGTCAAGGACCCATGGACATGGACAATGAGGTGGAGATTGATTGTGGGAGAGGGGATGGGGTGAATGGGGCAGGGGAGCGCAATGGGGGAGAACTGGGACAACCGTAATACAACAACAATATAGTAAAACTACATTAAAATGTTTTTTGTTAAAAAGTAAGTCAAAGCTGAACTGAAAAAAAGCGAACCAAATTACCTGTTACTATCATTCTTTGCAGGTAACAGAAAGAAAGCAACAGTTGGAGAAATGCCTGAAATTGTCCCGGAAAATGCGCAAGGAAATGAACGCCCTGACGGAATGGCTGACAGCCACTGACACCGAATTGACAAAGAGATCAGCGGTGGAAGGAATGCCTAGTAATTTGGATGCCGAAGTTACCTGGGGGAAGGTAAACCCTGTCTCACTGAAGGTTATTTTTAACATGCGTGAAAACACACAGTTGCATAATTGCATAAGGAACTCTTAATGTGCAACAACAATAGAATTATAAATGTTACCATGCTTCATCTTCCCGTTCTCTGAAATATCCATTAGTAGTTTAACTCTCTTGATATGTCAGAACCATGACAAAACCAATGGGAAGCTTCAGCAAAAGTCTCCCCAAAGCTATTTAGAATTACATAGATTATGACTAAGTCCCTTTAAAAATAACACACAGTATTAATCGCTGAGATTGGCCCTTTGATTGCCTTACACTGACTGCCCAGTCGGACGCTGTACCCATGAAGGGCGAGGGCACAGGAACTAGAGAGAGCTGTGCTGAACAGGTCTAGCAAGATCAGCAGATTGCTTACATCACATACACGCACCCAAAAGGTCCCAGGGGCTCTGTGCTGCCACTGTCATAGTCATCACCAAAGAGCCCAGGGTTTTCTTTAATCCTCAGCTGGGAAATTCTTGCTGTCTCTCTGACAGTCAGTTGGGCATTATTACTCCCTAAATTTCAGGTCGAGGTGCTAATAACTTCATTCTTTTGTTCAGTGGTTGCATGACTAGGAAACGTGTTGTTATAAAGGAAATAACTGATATTTATAATTTGTTTTCACCTTACACTTTGCCAAAGCATGGGGCATTTATACAAAATCATAGTACATCCCCCACCTTCGATTTTTTAAGTTAACAAGCACTTGCCTATACAAACTAGATGTTTAAAAGCTCTGTGCCTCTTTTAAAAATACTTTATTTATGTATTTTTAGAGGGGAAGGTAAAGAGAAAGGTAAGGAGAGAAACATTGATTGATTGCCTCTTATACATCTGGAACTGGGGACCTGGCCTACAGCTCAGGCATGTGCACTGACTGGGAATCAGGCCTGCAAATTCCAGTTCACAGTCTAGTGCTCAATCCACGGAGCCATACCAACCAGGGTGCTGCTGCTTTATTTCTAATTCAACAAGGCTATCTAGATTATTCAAAGTTGGGAATTTTTTATTTTATTATGTAAAAAATTATAGAGCTAGACCCAAACTGATTACTGGTTTTGCTTATGTAGATTTGGAGGACAGGTAGATATAAAATTTTGTCATGTATAACTTTTTTCAAATAAATAGTACTAAATGCATTTCTTTATAATAGATTTATTGTTAGAGATAAGATATTGAATTGTATTTATCAGTTCAGGGCAATATATATGTATATATGTGGTGTGCATGTATGTGTATGGAAGTTATTCTACCAGTGAGTAAACATAAAGTACAGGTTAAAATTACATTAGCCTTAATTTTCCTTTAACATTGAAACAAATACACACACACACACACTCACACTCACACACACATATATGTATTTAAAGACTTTATTCGTTATTTCTAGAGAGAAGGGGAGGAAGGAAGAAAGGGAGAGAAACGTCAATGTATGGTTGCCTTTCACCTGCTTCCAGCTGGGGACCTGACTTATAATCTGGTTATGTGCCCTAACTAGGGAATCAAACCAGTGACCTTTGAGTTTGCAAGCCGGAACCTATCCATTGAGCCACCAGCCAGAGAAAATACTGTATTTTGATGTGGTGATTTGGCTTGAACCACCAACAGTCATATACTTAAATGCAGACTCAGCTCATGTAAGAAATAAGCTAAAAATTCCATGTTTCCAGGAAGGTAGAGGTTCATTTCTGTATCATGGGAGCTCTAGGTAGAAGAAGTAACTTTTCTTCATGACAGTCTCCAAAGATGTAGGTCCCTCTTTTTCCTTTGTTCAGCAGTCCTCTGGGCCTCTGTATTCTCATAGGATACCTTGCTCCACACCACCACTCATTGGTCCCAGCCCACAGAAAGAAGGGAGGTGAAGTGGAGCACACCCAGCTCGCCCTTCAAGATGGGCTGTGACAGCTCTGTGTGCTATCTCTGCTCACATTCCATTTGCCAACTTCCAGTCACATGATCCTCCTATCTAGCCTCCAGGGAGAGGAGAAAAAGATGGTCTCTAACTGGGTGGCCAGTGTGTCCTGCTAAAATGATGATTGGATTTTAGACTGTCATAAAGAAAGAGACAGTGCTTTTCTTTTGGCTGGAGCAGTATCACCCCTCCTTTTACCTTGTAAGACAAAGGCAGCAAACTGCCTGCATGAGCTTTCTCTCTATTTAAGCACACATGACTGATGGTAGTTTCCACCTTAAGTACTCACAAACCAACAAAAAGCCTAGGAAAGACATATGATCTGTTAAAGTATGAGCTAGAGTAAAATCTGCACGGGGCAAGCAATACAGGTAGAGGATTCATGAACATGACCCAGGCTTCGTTCTTAGTCACCTTCCCCTTAATATTATGGCCAATCCTTTGATTGTTCGTATGCAGTTTTAATGGGGCCATGAGTTTGCTAGGTCCTCCGTAATAAAGTAGCACAGATGCAGGGGCTTGAAGAACAGAAATTAATTTTCTTACACTGTTGGAGGCTGCAAGTTCAACATAAGAGTTTTGGCAGGATTGGCTTCTTCTGAGGCCTCTCCCTTTGGCTTATAAGCAGCTGGCTTCTCGTGCCTTCCTGTGATCTTCCCACTGAACATGCCTATGTACACATGGCTCTTCTTATGATGACACCAGTTGTATTGGGTTAGGATCCACCCTGATGGTCTTATGTTAACTTAATTACATTTTTAAATGTCTTCTCTCCAAATATGGTCACATTCTGGTGTATTCAGGTTACCACTGAAGCATGTAATTTTGGTGGACGCTATTTCAGCTCATAAAATGGAGCCATGTCAAAAAATTGAACTTCATCAGTTGTAAAAACAAAAAAAGAAGGAAACTTTACCTCTCGCATGGATGGACCTGGAAAGCATTATGTTAAGTGAAATAAGCCAGTCAGAGAAACGTAAATACCATATGATTTCACTCATATGTGGAATCTAACGAGCAAAATGAACTAACAAGCAAAAACAGGAACATACTCGTAGATAGTGGGCTGGCAGTTGGGGACAACAGGTGGGGGTTTGGTTGGGGGTGGAGTGATTGAGCAAAAAGCACTCATGGACCACCTATAACAGTGTGGTGATTGCTGGGAGCGGAGGGTGAAGTAAAGGAGGGATAAGTGGTGGTGGACATACAACACAGTGTACAGATGGTGTGTTGTGGAATTGTGCACCTGAAACCTGTATGATTTTTGTTAACCAGTGTCACCCAATAAAGTCAAAAGGAAAAAGAGTACTTCATCACATGAATACTGCAGGTGCACAATTCAGCCACTATCAATAGGATAGCCTTATATGTGTAGAATGCTGATTTGATGGTACAGAGGAGTAGAGATAGGCATGAAAGGAATTTTAAAAATTCTGACCACCATTTAAATCTGAGGTGAAGTTAGAAAAGTATGCCATGTATGAACTCTGGTTTCCATGGTCACCATAAAGTAATGGAATAAGTAACTAGAAGTAGTTGTGTAGTATCCTCATGATAAAATTTAAAGTATTTTAAGATAATGAACTTGGCAAAGATTTCTAGATCATCCTTGTCATATTAGAAGGTTTGAGTTATCTGAGATGTGTCAGCTTGTTAAGCCTGTCTGGAAAGTGTTTCTATAAAACCAGGAAACAATACTAATTTGACATCCATCAGGAAATAAATATAGAAAACTGGTATTTCTTTTCTTTATTTACAGAATAACTTACTGCTCTCTCTGGATCTCTTTCAACACTAAACTGCTAATGCTATAATCTGAAAACCCTTAGTGGTCAAAGCAAAGTATGTACATTTGCATCTAAACGATATAGTTAAAAAAAATTCCAATAGACTCATTTGCAAGGTGTTGAAGCATCTTCAAAAATCAGTAATATAGTAAAAACATGTGGCCTGTGGATCCGCAGCATTCGCATTTATGATTCTAATTTTTATATGAAAATAATCTCATAAATGAAACCTTTTAACTCCTTAGAACACATAGTCTTACTTCACTTGCCCTCTTAGTACATAGAGAACTTGACTCAAAATGTTGGTCTCATCTGCCATTTCAAAGGATAAATGCTAGATTTTTTTCACAATTGAGTGTTCATTTAAATGCAAGACATTAAAGATATTTGCCAATCATTACAATTATATTTGACTTTGAGAAAATATGAATATAGAGTCAATTTATTTTTAAACTGTTTAATCTATTTCTACTGAATTTTTCTCAGTTCTGTTGATCCAAGAGCATTATGTTATTTAAACATGAAAATATTTGAATGTCTAGATAAAGTATTCTTATACATAAAATTAAATTACCAATGAAATGTCCATTTGACCTTCAGTTTATCTGAAGATAGCCTACATTCAAATATATTGACTACAGTGAAATCTTTTCAGTTTTATATTACTATATTTTAATTATAATTGTTTATTATAGCTCTAACCCCAGAAAAAAGGGATTATTTATGGTGGCTTCATGAAATACATGAGATTCAGCTCTCAAAGATCAATAAATTAGAAAACTAGAGAAAGGGAAAATTGCAGTAGGAAAATCATAGACACACTCTCCCATGGATGGTGAAAGAGGCAGGGTTAAAGAACCTCATGGCACCAAGCTTCCTTTCAGGCAAAAGCAACAACTAAACATTTTTTTTATTGTTTGAAAGCTGAACATGAGATCTAACCACTAAAAAAGTTTTGGTGCACAATACAGTCACAGGGACTATAGGTATAGTATTGTACCGAAAATCTTTAGAACTGATTAATTTTGCGTAGCTGATATGATAGGAAGTAGGAGTCAGTTGTCCAAATCATCGACAGTCATTACATATTTGAATGTACTAGTCACATGAAAGCTTTTGTAGAATTTATATTCAGAAGAAAAAATTGGAGGGATGGTGAATGAGACACCCTTATTGGTGGTGTCATAATAAACATAATAAAAGGGTTTCTGTTGTCATTTATGTATCAGCATGCCTTCAGGCAGAAACAGTCCCAGGTGCCTGACCCTGCACTTTTACCTGGTCTCTTCTTCAGGAATACATATCAGGAGTTCAGCCCTGCGAGATCCTTTTGATAGGTCAGGGCTGGTGTAGAAGCAGACTTTCAAAATCAATTCTCTCCCCTAAGCTGTCCTCCTACGTAGAATTCTGCAGACACACATTTGAAACCACAGATGTTAGAACATGTAGGATTTCTAAAAGGTGCTGCGGCGAGTGGCACAAGGCAGGATTCCAGATGTTTACAGGTACCGGATACTTGCTAAGGACTAGACCCTGAGGATCTCATGGGTATCCCAGTCAGCTGTTGCTCTCTCACAAGGGAAGGAAAGGAGGAATACCCCGGAGTAGCTAGGGTGGTGGCAGAATTGGTGTCCTGCAGGCACAGCCAAGGGCAAGAAATCGGCTCTGTCACCTCCCACCTTATGACCTTGCTTCCAGATTGCAGCTAGAGGGGGACGAAAGGGACATATTTAAAAGGCAGTCCAAACTTTTCAGAAAGTGAAAGGAAAGCATTTTAACTTAAAACAACAGGAAGCAGACAGTTTAGAGTAACAGTAACAAACGATAAAGAAGTTTAATAGTGGGAATGGAAAGTGAAACTATTAATGCTAATTGAAAATTCCCAGAAGCCTGGTAGGCCTTTCACTGTGTTCGTAAATTCAGACAAGGTGCCTCTGTTGGAGTAGTGATGAAGAGGGCAAAATTAATATGAAGATTTTTAAAAGCACCGCTCGCTGCTAGTTGCTGTGGTCTGGGCAGCAGGGACTCTTCATGGGAACCATTAACGAAAGTGTCTGGAACTCTATTCAGGGCTCAGGAGCTGTCTAGCCTTCCTACCCTACATGTCTCTCTGACAGCCAAGTGGGCAGTAACAATTTCACCTGCCCAGAGGGCAGGAAAAACGGTAGTTTTGTTCCCTGGTGTTTCCCTGGCACAGAACATAGGATCTGAGACATAGTATGTGCTTACTAAATAACCTGTTCAGTAAGAGTGCTTGCAGTTCAAGACACACAAAATAAAGCAAGCTGACAAAGCATTTCTGAAGGGAAGAGAAAAATGATGGTGCTGTGAAAATGATGGGAAACTTGAGAACAAATAGAAACATGAAGAATCATGGGGCGGAGCAAAGGCTCCCATTTGTAGATGATAATAGAGAAATCCTGGTACCTATGGCAAATCTGCAACTAGAATCCAATGCTACCTTTGATTTCAGTAGTGTTTTTCCCACTGCAATTCTTGTTCCAAGTCTTATTTTCTAGTAATTTTAAGGTAACCTAACTCAAAATAAGATACAAAAAGGTATTTATTTATCATCAGCAATGAGTATAAAATGCAGAAGAGTTCAATTTAAAGTGCAGAGTATGTAAGTGTACATGAAAAGAAGGAAATGAAAGTCATGTGTGCATTTGCCACCTACTATAGTCTACAGTCAGCTGTCACTGGTGCACTTTTAGATTCTCAATATTATTTATTAATGTCTTAAAATCACTGATTACTTGGGTACATGAGGTATATCCCAAAAGTATCAAGCCAATGTCAATATAATTAAAACAGTTTGTGTGGCCAATCCTTTCAGGACAGACCTCAAAAGTAAATCAACTCTAAATATCATCTTACTGACCACATTTGTTTGGCATACGAATAGAGCAAATATATAACTATAGGAAAGTAAACATCATGTAAGTAGAAGTTTATATATCTGATGCTCATTATGTTTGAAAAGTACAAGTTTCAGCAAAGAGTAATCTATGTAGTTTTCTGAGGGAAGTACTCATAGATTACATTCATTTCTAATTTAGTGTCAGTAGTTAGAAATTCAAACCCTACTAAATGATTGAGCTACATTAAATCCATTTACTGTCCTCAGTGTTATGTGAAAATTAAAATGATGAAATTTAATTTCCTAGAAAACAATTTTGGTCCTGTAATACTTTAAATCCATCAGTTTTTGGATGGCTCCGATCTGACAGATTTCATAAATCGACCATTAACTTTTATTAACAATAATCTTGGGATACCAAGAGTTGCATTAGAGAATCACAAACACTAAGAAATGTTGAATTTAATTCAAGGCATTGAATAATGCAAAATAATTGATGTCTAGCCGCTTATGTAAGAACTCAATTTGATTTTCACATTCTTTTCAGGGACAGATTTTTCTAATATTTAACATGAGGAAGAACAAGTACAAGTTTCCTTAGGTACCCTTCTGCTGTCACTTCAGTTCTAAAATGTAATGACAACAAATGAGTAAAATCTTGTGACAGAATGTAGCATTCTGCTTGCCAGTGGTCCTTGGGGCACTTTAAAAGACTTCTAGTGCCTGGGGCCCACCTTCAGACAGTCTGATTTAATTTGTCTGAGGGTGGCAGGTGTTTATAACATTCAGAGAAGTTTGAGAACCGCTAGAAAATGAGATACTAGCAGTCTTCCAAGATCTACATGCAGTTCAGCCAACCATGTCTTATATTTTTTTTAAGCAATCACCTCTCACAGTTTACAGAAATCTGGCCTCTGGTCCCAGATTATCCGGATAATTACCTCAACTCATCACTCCTCTTAGCTATAAAAGCATGAGAACTATTACTTATTTCTAAAGTCTGTTACACTATCATTCCCATGAAAAATTACATCTTCTTTTTTAAAGAGAGCACAGTAATTTATCTGTGAAGTGAAATAACACTAGCAGATCATTAACTTGGTACAATGAATGCATCAAGCAGCTGTTACTTAGAAAATAGAACATCTGTTAAATGCCATTGGAGTCACTATTCACTGTCATTATACTTATAGCTATAATTTCTGTTCTGCACATTCTGCTTTCATGAAATTCTTCTTTAATAGACAATACATTATTAATAAAAAGTCAGTACACATTGCCATAAAATTCACTATTGGATGTTTTATGTTCTTTTAGAATTTATCATTATATTATTCCATCACATTAGCCCAATAATGAAATATGTTCTAAACCTCTAGTCATGACAAGAGTAGGGACCTGAAAAAACAATTAATACTACATTTTATCATATCTAGGGCATATTAATTGTATGAAGCACCACTGATTTAATTATAGCTTCTTCAGATCACGCGGAACACCACCACCTTAAACGTAAATATAAATTGTGTTTCCTCTCCATTTCAGAAACCTAAAGTGTGACAAATGCACATCTTAGAATTGCAGCATTGTGGTGATTTGTTCACCCCTCCCTCCCCCAATAAATAGATTTTGTAGCTAAAGGTGAAAGAACTCTCTCCCATTCCTAATAACCAGAAATGATATAATATTTATGCAGATGGACTGAGACAGAATTCATTGGAGAGGGGGAACCTTTTAAAATATCTTTTATGGGCGTGTTACTTAACCTTCAGCCATATTCAAGAAGACTTGCACGAGTGATCAAGAAAGAGCTAAAAGAAATAGGAATTTAGTGGCATCTTAATAAAAAGAGGAATGTATATGGAAAAGGTGTCATGGCACATGTTTGACTAAATGAGGGACTGAGTGAAGATAGTATCTATGGGACAGGAGATGAGATAAAGAGAGGAGAGTGGGAATAATAGGCAATCAGATAGCAAAGTTATCGTAAGGCTAGAAGTTCCTGGGAAATTCTAGGAAAACTTGTGGAAGGCATTGATGCACTGATAATGTGAAATGGGTTGGGAGAGAGGATTAAGCCCAACTGGATTATATTTTTCTGTCCCTGTTGGGGAAAAAACCCATGGATATGGGACCAGATAATCCAGTACTTTTTACCATTTTATCTTTAAAGAAAATGGTTTCATCACATGAAATATGATTAACAGAGACCAAGGGAACAGGTTTGCCCATCCCGCTACAACATCCATGAAGATACTTGACGAGCCAGCCAGTGGCTGAATTTTGATCCTCATGTGCCATTATAATGGCTGTTATCAGCAAGACAAGTAATAGCAAGTGTCGGAGAGGTTGTGGAGAAAAGGGAACCCTCATTCACCGCTGGTGGGAATGTAGACTTATACAGCCACTATGGAAACCAGCATGGAAGATCCTCAAAGTCTTAAAAATAGAATTACCATATAACCCAGCAATTCCTCTTCTGCATATCTACCCAAAAGTGTTGAAAACATTCACAATGATATTCAGAATGATATATATATATATATATATATATATATATATATATATATATGTCAGAAAAAGCTAAGAACCAAATGATTTCACTCATATGTGGGATATAAAACTGGAACTTATAGACACAGACAACAGTGTGGTGGTTACCAGAGGGAAGGGGGTTGAGGGTGGTAAAGGGTAAAGGGAAGATAATTTGACTTCAGGTGGTGAGCAACAATGCAATATACATATTCTGTATACATATCAAATGGATGCTTGAAACCTATGTATTATTAACCAGTGTCATTAAAAAAATTCAGTTAAAAAAATTAGCACAGTGCCCTGGCTGGTGTGGCTCAGTGGATTGAGTGCTGGCCTGAGAAACACATTGCTGGTTCGATTCCCAGTCAGGACATATGCCTGGGTTGCAGGCTAGGTCCCTGGTTGGGGACATGTGAGAGGCAACCAATTAACATATACCTTGTGCATCGCTATTTCTTTCTCCTTCTCTAAAAGTAAATAAAAAAAAACATTTAAAAAATTAAAAGATCAGAGTCAAGTGTTTTAACTTACGGATATGAGAAATAAATCACAATGTATATTTGCATCTTTGCCATGAACACCTCAGTGTCATTAGGAGAAATTAACAGGTGCTGTCCATTTGTTTAAGGAAGATAGAGTAGCATTTAAAAATTGTTATGTCCAGTAGGAAGTAGACAGCAAATCCATGTCTCTGAAATCATG
The DNA here is from genome assembly GCA_004026585.1 of Noctilio leporinus. NCBI lineage: Eukaryota > Metazoa > Chordata > Mammalia > Chiroptera > Noctilionidae > Noctilio > Noctilio leporinus. Next base: position 350,876 of record PVIW01000321.1, on the reverse strand, counting down.
GAAGTTAGTGTTAAATATGTTGACTATTCCCTTCAGAGCCATCAAATGTTACAAAGTAAATATATGGAAAATAAATAAAATACATTAGCTCTTGTGGTAATTTATGTTTAAATTGAGTTCCACTCTTATCAGATGTGTTTTCTGTCATAAAAACTCCCGTGTCAAGTATATAGTTCATATGAAGCTACTATTGAAACTCCTGAAATTAGTCAAAGTAAAACTGAGTGTTCATAATTTTGTTCTTTTCTTCAGCCTTAAAATTAGCCTTAAAAGATGTCACATTACTAAATGATTGAAAAGAATCAAGGAGCTGAGTTATAATTTGGTTGATTTAATTGTTGAATTTGAACTTGCCCAGTCAGAAGAGTAGACCTTCCATTCCCACCCACCCTCCTCAACCCCATCCCACTAGGCAGCAGCAGAAGCCATGTGTGCTGAAGACTGGATTATTTTTTTAAGATAAGGAAATAGATTTTCAGTTTTTTCTCCTCATCTTACCAAACCCAGAAATAAGTACTTCCCTTAGAGAGGAATGAGTAAGGGTAGAGAGAGAATCGCTGTAGTTCAATCCTGTCCTTCAGTTCTCAACGTATCTGTCAGTGTGGATGTTCTTCTGTAGTAGGAAAAGATTAGAGCAAGGAAAAATTGTTTCTTGACAACATAAAATATCTATTTGTGGTTTCCAATAAGTTACCCCTACTCCCCTTTTGATGGCTGTGCATTCCAACCTTCGTTCTTTCTAATCATTTTGGACATTGTCTTTTAAGCCAAACCATCCAACCCTTCTTGGTGAACTCCGATTTCAAGTTATCATGCCTCTCTTGCAGCCTTTCATGCTTATTCCAGCCATAATAACTCATATTTTACCCCAAATTATGTCCTTTCTAATATGATATCAAATTTGATTGCATTTTAGCTTTTATCTGCAGCTGCACCGTAAGTAAGATGTGAGCAGGGTATGCAAACACAGCCTCTGTGTCTCTGTCAGTGAATGGCATAGTGCAGGGTGGCTATTAAACACCTGATGAATATTGACTATCTGAAATTTAAGTAATATCTTCAGAAAGCAAGACTAGCTTATTTTTGAAGGCTAAGATCTTATTATTTGCAAGTCATAAAATATTTTTAATTAAAAAGACTTTTGTAGGGAAAATGAAAAATCCACTAACTGAGCACAGTAGTTTTCCTAATCCTAATTTTTTTCTAATTTTAATAGCACTTATACAAATGATTAAATACCCATTTATTCTTGAGTCCCACATGTAAAGACTTGATTCTACGTGTTTTTACAGTAAGAGTGTAATTTTTCTTGGAATCACTGTTGGGAATAATAGTTATAAACCACCTTGATAATCAGTACCTTTTTTCATGATGGTGATAACTTTAACATGTTTGTTTTATCTTTTAATGTTAAGGAACCTAAAACGATACTAGAAATTAGTCCAGGCCCAGGCTGGTAGCACAGTGGATAAGGTGCCGGTCTATGAACCCAAACATCGCTGGTTCGATTCCCCAGCCAGGGCACATAACCAGGTTGCAAGCCCGGTCTCCAGCCAGGTCTCCAGCCAGGTCTGTAGCTGGAGGCAGGTGAAAGGCAACCATACATTGATGTCTCTCTGCCTCTCTGCCTCTCTCCCTTCCTCTTTCTCCGGAAATAATAAATTAAAAAATCTTTAAAAATATAAAGTAAATTAGTCCACATTTCCTATTTTATTGTTTTCATTAACAAATGAGATCCTTAGACATGAAACATTTGCTCTTGAAAATTAGCTGGAGAATTTTGGCAGATGTTTAACGTATGATCATTGTTTGTGACCCATGAACTATTTCCTAAATTCAAACCTTTTTTGGTCTCTTCTGAGAGCTGGAAATTTCCATTCCCTTTAATTGCATTGCATGGCATGGAAGAGACAAATGTCTACGTATACAACAACTTTTTATATCAAAGCTAAAACGTAGTGTCATCTTTGTGAAGACATTTTAAGAGATAATTAGTGATCCAAATATAAATGAAGATTCAACTTGGTGAAATGTTAACTTTGCAAAAAAATCAACTCTAGTGACAAGCCACTAGTCTGAAATATACATCGGAAGTAGGGAGTGCTCATTTGCATACATTTCCATATCTCTGACAACAGTAGGTAGACTTGAATAAAACTTTCATAAGGAGAGGGACTTTGTTTCTCTGTTGTTTTATCTGCAGTGTCTGGAAAAATGGCTGCCCACATATTGTTGTAAGTTTAGGAGCCACAAAAGCTCTCTGGGAAAGGGAGCAAAAGGGCTGAAATGTAGCCCATGACTGCTCTCCAAACTCCAGAGGGGCTGTTTCCATCCAAAGGAGTGACTTCTCATACTTTTCGTTAACTAGAATCACCTATGTCGCTGATACAATAGTGACACATTTAGTAGGAGCTCAATAACATTGATGATTGTTAACATAAAGGGTCTACTTCTCTGAATTGCTAAGTGTACCCATGTACAACAGAGGATACCTATATCAAAAATGACGCTCTGTGCATGGTAGGTGAGAAGTTCTTTTCAGTTATTTTTATATTGAAACCAAAGCACAAATACAAAATAATACTGTAGGATTGAAGAAGCACTAATTGTCTCAGAGAGATTATTTTATACAGGCACTTTACTTAATTTATTCCTGCTGCTTATTTGATCTCAAAGGGAAACACAAAATGTATAGTGTGTAGCAATTTTGAGTGTACCTGAACCTGATGGTGTGGTGGAAAGACAGCTGCAAAAACCACCTAGATACAAAGAGAGAAAAGACAACTTGAGAGACTCTAGGATGAAGAAATGGGATAAGTCTGGCTCATAGACATCGTTTCTCTCCCCTTTACTTGGACCACCCTTGTTACCTTCTTGCATATGTTTCATTTACCTCTTTACAAGTAGGCTGTCCCTCCACTTTCCTATTCTTGCTGCTTCCCGGTGGCTTTGTCTTATTAGGGCTTTGGCCTGCTATGGTGAACATGGCAGTTCCATTTCCAAATGACTTGTCAGCTGGTGTGCTGTCACGGGCTCTGCATCTTTCTGTTTGGCTCAGGCTATTTGTGGGCGAGGGAGGGAGCCGGGCTGGTAAATGCAAGATGGTCACTTAGGCAGCCCTAGCATGTCACAAGAAAGGGGCTGTCGGTAGAGCTGACAGTAAATATTTGTACTAGGATCCCTTCTCCATCACTTATCTACATAATTTCTAGTATTAAATAGGCTGCTTGTCATGGTTTGCAAGTCAGGTCTTAGGAAGCAGTGGTGCTATGTTAGGGAATTTTAATAGCACCTTTATCCTTTCATTGACTTCTAACCAAAAATAACCATTGTTTCCATCATGAATGTGAGAGCAGCAAACCCCAGCAACATCAGCAGTTGCTGTGACTATGCTACCAGTACAAATGACAGATAGTTTCATATCACAGTCTAGTGAGTGCATATACTTCAAAGCACAAGGTAGGCCCATCGCTGTTTTAATCCTAGTTAAAGATCTGATGCAAGTCTTTGTAGTTACACATGTTGGTGAGGAAGACATGCATTAATACCTCACAGATTCAAAAAAGATCTTTTGTATATTGTATTTCAGTACAACTGGTTTCATTAAAATCTGGTGGATTTAATTTTATGCTTTTAAAAACACTATTATGAGAAAGTGTCCTTAAGTTTCACTAGATGCCAAATGGGTTTGTGACATCAAAAATCTAAAAGTTTCTACTGTAGAAATACAAGAGTCTAATAATTGCTAAATTTTCTAAAAGTAGTTGCATATTTGTGGTTGGGATTTCTAAGATCTGACTTCAGCCAATGCATTTACAGATGAAGTATAAATATACAGTATTTACATGGATGCTATGCACATTTACCTTTTAAATATGTAAATCATAAATAACTATATAATTATCCCTTTATATATATATATATATATATATATATATATATATATAAATATTCAGTAAGGAAACTACAATGTACATGGTATGATTTTCATCATTCATCAATATTTAGTTGAAAGTTTCAATCCTTGAAAATATTACTATAGTAGTCATGCACACAGCCATTTCAAAAGCATTAACTCTTAAGGCTACAATGTATTACTCAAAGTTCCAATGCTGTCCTTTTCCAGGCTACTCAGAAAGAGATTGAGAAACAGAAGGTTCACCTAAAGAGTGTCACGGAGCTAGGAGAGGCCTTGAAAACGGTTCTGGACAAGAAGGAAGCCTTGGTGGAAGATAAACTGAGCCTTCTGAATAGTAACTGGCTAGCTGTCACATCCCGAGCAGAAGAGTGGTTAAACCTCTTGTTGGTAAGAGAAGAGGCTGGAAGATTTTCAACCCCTCTCCACCATGTGACAGAAATTACACAAGCATTAGATCATGAGATTTGTGCTTGTAAATATATATCAGTATATTTTAATATAGTTTCTGTGTTTGTGCTATATTCCATATGGAGATCACACACCTAAAAGTAATTTAAATGATACTGAATTTTTGTCTGTTAAAACTGTAGAAAATAGGACAAATCTCTTAAGGACAGTGGCTAACCAATAACATGTCACCGTATGTCTCTGTAAAATCAAGGACTACCAGAAACACATGGAAAACTTTGACCAGAATGTGGATCACATCACAAACTGGATCACTCATGCTGAGATACTTTTGGATGGATGTGAGAAAAAGAAACCTCAGCAAAAAGAAGACGTGCTTAAGGTAGCAAATAAAATATTAAGCAAATTTTTTAAACAGCACAACAGTTATATTAATCATGTTTGCCCTAAAAGATGCCAAGGACTTCTTAATAAGAATAAAAAATTCTCCCTCCCTCCCTCCTTCCCTCTCTCCCTTCTTCCTTCCCCCTCTCCCTCCCTCCCTTCCTTCCTTTTCTCCTTTCTTCCCTCTGTACTTTTGTGTTTCAAATGGGAGTTCATGATTATGAATAGTGCAGTAATCTGGATATCTGTCCATATCCACCCCTCAGCTAATCACATCCAACTCAAACTCTGATGAGAAAGGGATTCTGGAATTTATTTTTGTATCATGTTACAAATTAATGTCCATTTTAATAGTAGTGCTCCCTTCTTATATCTAATACAAGATCAGTTCCTGGGTAACATTTACAGCCCAAGTGAATAAAAACCTAAAATCCGCTCATCACACATTTTGCCTACGTAGTGTCTAAATCTCAGTGACCAATAACAATACTAAGTTTGTAGAAAACCACAGTTTTCATTTTTAACTGTACATAAAGTAAACATGACTTCTTGTTCTCTTTGTATTGAAAACAATTATTAGGACATCTTAAGTCATCTTTCTCAAGGGAAAGGCAGCTTGATCTTTACTTCAAAAAAATGGTTCCTGTCAAGGGTATGAGAGATAGAATGTGCAAATATATCTTATTAATGTTATATTATCTCTATTTGACGACATCTCTCCCAATTAAAAAGCAGATGAATTTTCCCAGATCTTAACTAAATCCCTGTTTTATCATTTTGTTTTTGCAGAACTTTTCAATATTTCTGTTTGACTCATGGCTTGCTATTTAAAGAATACTTAAAAATGTTCATTTCTGTCTATACAAATTCTGGTTTCTTTTTATGCAATGGGTATTTTCCAAGGATAACAATTTTTAAATTAAAAACTGTAAATGTATTTCTGGCTACCCCCAAAATATGTGGATACTATTACCTGAGCCTGTTTGGCCTTGCCTTTGACCTTGATACCTAGTTAAGGAGTGTCTTCTTTTGGGAAAATTCCTTCCAGATCTCTGATAACAGGGACCAAGCTATTTCACTTAGTCACTGACCCTGTGTGTCAGACAGAGCCTCCTGCAGTCCCTGCGTCTGTGACATAGAGTCTGTGTGGTTAGAAAATTCATTTTGCCCATGTCATTGAGCATGATAAACAAAAGGAAATCAAAAGTACCAGGAAGAACAAGAAATGGTTTTTCAGCCACCTCCTTCTTAAAGCATGTGTAAAGGTGGATTCTGCAGCTTTGGAATTCAGTAAAGATAAAATAAGACTAAATATAAAATATTAAAGTTGTTGGCAGGAGGTATAGACAAGTCAGGAAAACACCCCTCTCCTTCCTCATACTGTCAAACTAAGTGAATAGTTTAAATAAACATAGATCAGGCTTCAGGAAGGATGGATAGCTACCTATGTTCCTGAGACCATACACATTCTTATTTACTTATTTACTCCTGTTGTGTGGGAGTTTGCATTTTTCTTCTTTATATCTTTGTTTGCTTTTTCTGGCTCTCTGTTTCTCTCTCTGTCTCTCCCTCCTACTCCCTAACTCTTGCTCTCTCCACTGTCTTGCAACTTCCATTTAATTACTAACTTCAAGTCTTATTTCTTGCTCATGGAATATAGCGTCTAAAGACCGAAATGAATGACATGCGTCCAAAGGTGGACTCCACGCGTGACCAGGCAGCGAACTTGATGGCACACCGTGGCGACCACTGCAGGAAAGTAGTAGAGCCCAAAATTTCAGAGCTCAACCATCGATTTGCAGCCATTTCTCACAGAATTAAGACTGGAAAGGTAGGAAGACCTGCGCCAAGGTGGAAACTAGTGGTAAATGATCTCTTGCGAAGGGTGCGCAGCACGTTCCCGGGGCCACGCAACATGCACAGCAAGGTGTTCAAAGGGCAGATGAAGGCCAAATTGTATTTCAGGAAATTTTATCACTGAACATCATGGGAGATCTCTCTCTCTCTCTCTCTCTCTCCCTCTCTCTCCCCCCCCCCCCCCCCCCCCCCCCCCCCCCCCTCTCCCCCCCCCCCCCCCCAATTTCCCTCCCTCCCTCCCTCCCTTCCCTCCCTCTTCTCCCTCCCCTCCCTCCCTCTTCTCCCTTTCTCTCTGTCCTTTTCTAAGCCGCAGGTATTCTCCAGCTGCATTCTGCAGTGGTTTACATCTGACTTTCAGGGGTGGCCTACAGCAAAGTAACAAATATGCTGCAGGCCAACAGCAACAAAAAGCACAAACGGCATTGTGTCAAGAAGGCATTACTGACATATGTTGCTGAATACTTGCATGTCTTGTGGATCAAATCTCCCAAAGGAGGCCTTGTACATCCCCTGCATGATCCAGGGTGTTTACGCCTCCTCAGTGGCTGTCTGTGTGCATGCACGTGTGTGTATGTGTGTGTGTGCGTGTACGTGGGCACGTGTGTGCACTGAATTTGCTCTTGCTAGATGCCACTGCTTACTGTGACAAAAATCCTTTAGGCTGTAATGACATGCTCGAGCCATGAAAACAGATAATTGGCAAACTTATATATGGTAACTTTTGCAATTTTATTTATCTATTTATATTTACTCAGTTTAATGGAGACCCAGGGGATAGGGGACTTTTGCATGACAGCCCTTTATATTTGTACAAGACAAAAATCTTAGCGAAAAGGCATCGTGCAAAAATATACCAATACAGCAGTATAGAATTTTCCAACTCTTTGGGGAAATGTCAGAATGCAAGGAATTACTCCCAAATTTATAAAATGTACTTTGACACATTTTTCAACATATGTGATATGCGCTTAAATACAACCATGTATGTCAAGGAAACATGTGTTTACCTATACAGATAATGGCTACACATAATCTTAAATGAGAGAAATGTTATTGGACTATTTGTGAGAAAATTTGATGTAATATGTCAGGTAAGTATTGATTCCTGCAAGAATAGGAGAATACATCGGAAAAATTATTTTTATAAATACAGAGAGGCAATAATAGCATGGTTTATACTGCTTCATATTCTAAGGCATCACAATATATCACTATTGTATATAATAATACATATTTAAAGAAGTTTCTAAAATACATGGTTATGTGATATAAGTACTTTTGCACCTCAAACATAGCTGCTCTTCAATGTGCCCCTTCCCATAGCAGCAAGATATTAACATTCCTTTATTTGTTGCTTCTTCTTTGTAATATTGAAGTTAACTGGTTTGTTCTATGCATTTATATATTAAGTAAGGCATTTTCACCTGAAAAAAATACCTGACCAGCATAGTTGTCTTTGTGTAAGAATTTACCATGCTGTTTAAAGACATTTTTTTTTTTTTTTACTTCTGGAGATATCCCTAGGGTACGTTAAGATCTAAACAACCAAAGGTTATTGAAGTCATCTAAAAATCAATGCTGAAGGTTGCTGGTTTGATTCCCAGCCAGGGCACATAACCAGGTTGCAAGCCAGGTCTCCAGCCAGGTCTGAATCTGGAGGCAGGTGAAAGACAACCATAAATTGATATCTCTCTCCCTCTCTGCCTCCCTTTTGCTCTCTCTAAAAACAATAAATAAAATATTTTAAAAAAGTAAAAAGCAATAAAAATCAATGCTGATATTTCATTACTAAATTTTATCTTCTTCCTGCTACATATTATATAAAATATCACTAAACTATAGAATATTTAAGAGAAAAAAAAAAGGGTATTATTTATTTAGTCAACAGTAGGTTGAGAGAAAAGATGTCACATGGTTCTGATTTGTGGGTTTGGAAAAATGAGTATACTTCATCCTGCACCAATAGTAGCTGGCTAGCTGGCCAAGAGAAGGTTGGAAATTTCCATTCTGTGTTCTGGACAAATTTGTCAGTATATTTTCAGATATCATCTATCAAGTTAGTCACTTTTTGTACATCTTTTGTTTTCTTCCATGAAGAAAGGCCTAAAGGATTTTAAATTAGTATTTTCAATTATACATTAATTGACAAGACAATCACAGTTGTATTTTTTAAGTATTCCTTTTTTCTCTAAATTACTAAAGAGGGTTGCATACAATACTGACCCTACTTGGAGGTTTTGAAGAGATAATTAATTATACTATATCATCATGAAACCAAAAACATAATGATAAAAGACATCTGACATTTGTTTATTCAGTTCATCAACTAAAGATATTGATTATCCATTATGCTAGTAAGTGTAGGGATATACTAAGATGTCAACAGTACTTGCTTTAAAAATATCTGTTCATGAACACAAACTTGAATGCATATTGCAGTCTTAGGATACATCTAACACTGGTTTATCTTTATGGACTTGTTCAGTTAATGATTGAGGTTAATCCCAGCAATGCCATAGTATAATAGAAAGGACAGTGTATAAAGAAGACTGAATTCTAGACCTAACTTTATTGGCATGGGGTGGAATATGTGAATTCTCCGCACCTTTGTTTCACTGTAAGATAAAGGAGTTGAACCAGATTAGTAGGTTTTAAAGGGAAAATGATCTTGCCACCGCCTAAAGGAGTTATTATTTAGAAAAGAAGATTAGTGGATGGTAGGGTTTCTGCCTTTTTATCTTTCTCTTTCCCATGATGAGGTTCAGGAAGTACAAGTTATGTCCATAAGAAATACTGTAAGGATTAGATTAGTTAAAATGAGGATGAGTTGGTTGGATTAGTCCTTGTCATTTCTAAAACTTGACAATCTAATAATCTTTTGTTGATCCAGTAAGAAGTTTACAGTAATGATTTGTAGGTGTATTTGCTTATGGAGTATGGCCATTCTTGAAATGCTGGATTCCTCAGGTGTGGCCTTCGATCTCCAAGTCAGGTTCCTGTCACAACAGGGCAGAGTAAGACTGGGTTGGAATGTGACCTTCTTATAGCTGAGTCCCTGGATAGGTTTCACTTAAGAGAATAATCTGGGAGATAACCTATGGTGATTAACTAGAAAGCATACAGGTAAAGGTGGGTTGGAAAGGAACATGGGTAGAACATAGACTTGGTGTAAGAACAAATTTCAAGATGCTCTATAAAGGTCAACTGGAAAGTGTAATTGCATCAAGCAAAAACTTATCCTGAAACTCATTAACAACACCTGCATTCACTTGTTGGTAAAGAATACAAAATCCCTATCTCTGGCAAGGACAGTTTATTGGACAAAATTCCAAAACCCAGAAAGCAGTGAGCTTGGGGTCCTAGTTTTTGATTGTCTGAGAAATTGTCCATTAGATGCAGCTCTCCATGGTGCTAATTTTAGCTGTCAGTGAGGAACACTGTGGTGAGAAAGAAAGTGCTCAACCTTAAGACCCAAAACTTGCTTTGAATGTAATCTTAAATATGATCCTTTACTCCTATGAGCCTCATTTTTACCAACAAAGGTAGTAAGATGATGCCTGTCATGTCTTAACCTCAAGTTTATGGCAGGAATCAAATGATATAAGATACATAAAAGCATGCATTAAATCTATAAGTTGTCCTGGCTGTTGTGGCTCAGTGGATTGAGTGCTGGCCTGTGAACCAAAGAGTCACCAGTTCAGTTTTCAGTCAGGGCACATGCCTAGGTTGTGGGCCTGGTCCCCAGTTGGGGGTTCATGAGAGGCAACCACACGTCAATGTTTTTCTCCCTCTCTTTCTCCCACCCTTCCCCTTTCTCTAAAATAAAATCTTTAAAACTAAACAAATCTATAAATTGTTATACAATAGATATAAAGTGGTAAAAATCATTGGTATCAATAATTATTATTTATACTTCAACTAGACCAAATTTTGAAGGTTGAGATAGAAAAAGCGATGGAGGAATAGCTGATTTGTCTTTCTAGTGCTGCTAGAATGGACTGGGACCAAGAACACATGTCTTTGCTAGTTCTGTTGCACAGACCAGCTTTACAGATTCTCAGGTGGACCAATTTAAGAAGTGCTAGGAAGATTGGCTTGTGCAAATACAGCCCTTAACTTACATAAAATAGCATCTCTCCCTGTTTCAGTTAGTCCACTCCGTAGTATCTCATGGGTTCGGGAAAGTTTAATTCCTCCTAACCCGTGTGAAGTCAATTTGAAAAATGGCAATTTGAATAGGAAGGGTCAGGGTTATAGAAAAACTTAATCAGTGATAATTTCAGATCCCTAGTTAAAGTCAGTGGGGTCAGTGTGAAAAGATACCATGTCTCAACTCTCTGCTTTAGGGCACCTGAACATGGAAGCATAGCAAGGGGGTGGGAGGGACACTAGCAGGAAAAGAAACTGCCAGGACACAGAAGCATAGAAAGGATAACAGAACCAAACATAAACTGACTACTTAGTCCTGTGGTTTACGGCAGCTCTACACCCTTCTTTCTCTTCTAAGAAGCCAAGATAGAGATGGGCATCAGCAACTTGGGAAAGATGGTATTTGAGGGAAATCTGAAAGAATTAATGAAGGACAGGTTGCCAGCCAGGTCTCCAGCCAGCTCTGTAGCTGGAGGCAGGTGAAAAGCAACCATACATTGATGTCTCTCTTCCTCTCTGTCTCTTTCCTTCCCCCCGTCTCTTAAAATAATAAATAAAAGCTTTCAAAAAAAAAGCTTCCCATTTCAATGGCAGAAACTTAAAAAAAAAAAAAGAATTAATGAACAAGCCCTGGCTGGTGTGGCTCAGTAGATTGAGTGCTGACATGCAAACTGAAAAGTCACTGGTTCAATTCCCAGTCAGGGCACATGCACAGGTTGCGGGCCAGGTCCCGAGTTGCATGAAGCAACCAGTTGATGTCTCTGTTGCACAACAATGTTTCTTCCTGTCTTTCTCCATCCCTTCTCCTCTCTAAAAGTAAATAAAAAGAAAGTATTTTCTTAAGTAAAGAATTAATGAAGGAAAGATTTGGGACAGGGAGCAAACTGAATGAACTCTTACCAACCCAACCATGTATTATTTCAGGTCACAGTGTTTGGTACTGGGGTGCTTAAATTACTAGGAGTTTACTAGCCATTCAAGGAATCAACTGCTTGATGATGCAGCAAGAAATACAGTCTTGGATACCGGGCTGAGAATGAATGTATGCTGAATGAATTTAGCAGCCACTCTAGTAACTAGCGGATATAACAATTCAGGAGGAACCTATGAAAAAGCCCAAACGTGTTCAATGGAGAATGAGCTCGGTTTGCTTATGAAGCATGGAGCACGGAGCACAGAGCATGAAGCTTTAGCTGTGCATCAGGCTAAAAAGGATGATTGGACACAGTGTGCAGAGGTCATGCCAACCAGTCTAATAATTTATGCTTAATTCAGGAGGCAATGAGGAGTTCTTGATGGGTTTTTTTCATGCACTAGTGAAAGATTATCCAACAGCTGTAGTGAAGAGAATTCAACCAAATCATGACAGGAAGCAGGGAAACCAATTTGGAAGCCATGGCAATAGAATAGAGAAGAAACAGCTAGGACCTCGAAGAGGTGTCCGTTGGAATGGCAAAAAGCTGACAGCATAGCCAGTCACTCTCAAACCTTTGTGTCCTTGGTGGAATTGTTAAAATACAAATTGTAGCTCCCCCCACCCCAGATTATGACTCAGTAGGCCTTGGGTGGGGTCTGATAAATTGCATTTCTAGCAAGTTTCTAGGTGATTTGTCGCTAATGACCTAAGGACAACACTTGGAGATCCACTTGCCTAGAGACATGGAGAGCTAGCCTAGAGTTAAATGATTACATATGAGTGCCAAGAAGCCGATAAACTGAAAATGACTCAGGATTCAACACTAATTGAGTCTGAAAGTCTGCCTATGAATTGCAAGAATAAAATGCGCATCAAGATAAATGTCACATTGTAATACTTAATTTTAAAGGAATGTTGACTAAAACAGTCTTCCTAGCTATGTCCTATTAATAGAGGCAAATACTTTACTTCATTCCAAAATATTATGAAACTCATACATGTAGTATGCTTAGTTAGATTGTTTTCTAGAGACTTAAAATAGTTCACTTCTCTATGAAACTGAGATGTTAAATGTTATTGGCCCTCCAGTTGATACTAACTAGAAGATAGGTGAATTTATTTTTAATGTCTTAAATTCTTTATGAAGATTTATGTGCCATTGAATATTATATTCCATATTTTCTTTAATTTCTGAATGGTCCTTAAAATTGTTGAGATTTGGACAAGTTGGCATCATAATAAATAGCCACTGTGTTATGATCAAGTTTTTGACCTCTAATTAGCGTTAGCAGATCAAAAGTTCATCAGATCGGATACTTCTGGGGGTGTAAGTATGTGTGTGTGTATATGTATTATGTGTGTGTGCACATGTGTGTAGCTATGAGAAAGCCAGTGAGTTTCCCATTTTATTATAGAATATGTCAGGAAAAAACACAAGGATAGGTCAAATCTATCTCAAGCAGTGGTTTTATATGTAAAAAATAATGTATAAATACTGTAAAGATAGGTTAGACAGATATTGTGGATCTCACAAACATCAGTAGGGAGTAAATAATACATTATATTAATGTGACCTAGAATGTCAAAATAATGTTTACTGGATTGGAACATTTTAATTAAAACCTAATTTTCATTAGTGTTATCAATATAATTGATCTTTTGTCCCTTTGGAGTCTATTTATAATTAAACACCTTCTCTAATAGAAGACAACAGGATCTGTTAATTGGTATAATTATTCTTGTTATATATGTGTGTGTGTGTGTGTGTGTGTGTGTGTGTGTGTGTATATATATATACACTTTTTAGTAAAGTTTTTGACAAAGAAATTATAACAAAGCAAAGATGAAAGCTTAGGTAATGATCTATATAAGTAGTGCCTAATTTATAGAGTATTAAATATGTAATAATTAGAGCTAAAACTCTCCAGTAATAGTAACATTAATACTTAATCTATGTAATACTAGACCTGCTAACTTGATTTTACTAGAATAAATAGGAGATGAACCTACCAATAGAATTTCTATATTAACATGTTTTTTTTTTCACATTTGAATTTTCTGTTTCTATAGCAAAGTTCATTATTTTGAAACTTTGATAGTAATTTGCTTGTGCCATCATCTAACATGTTTCCAAAGTAGATATTAATTTGAGTTTGGTGAGCAGAGTCATGTGCTGGAACTAACTGGGTCTTATTAGCATGACCCCTAAAATGATTACATGTGTCTGGTGATTACTGATTGTGATCATTTTTACAAAGAAAAGTATTTCTTCAGTCAGCTAACAGATGTGACAGGTACCATTCCCTGAGCCAGGGACTTTCAGATGTGTGTAGGCACTGTGAGAGCCCACAGGCCGCTCGAGCTCTCCCAGTCAGATCTCCTGGTTACAACACATTCCATCCCAGTCTGCTCCAACATGCCAGCTCTGCGTACTTTACACCTCTATTTATGTCATCAGATGTTTGCTGGTCTGGCATGTGTCAGTATAAACAGGTCCAATTCCACTTAAAACACAATGACTTTAGTACAATCTCTGTGTGTTAAAAACAAAAAGAACTGAATGAAGAGCAGGAATGAGAGAGGAACAGGAAGAGAGGAGGGAAAAAGAGAGGAAATAGAAAAAAAAAAAAAAGACAAAACAAAGTTCTCTAAAATGTTATGTTTTTGTTTAGAATTCATCTTCCGCTCCATGTATTTTACAGGGAAATCCTTTCCACTTCTAAACTCGTGTAATCATGAGGTAGAAAACTACTCGATACACTTAACAAAAAGTAGCCAATGGGCTGATACTTGAAACACCAATGCATCTTAACTGATCAATATATTTTGTATCCAGTTCTGAGAAGTATGAGCATGAAACTAATCTCATCGATTCAAACACAATAGTAATATACTGGATAATGTCCTTTAATTAGCCCTGCAAATCTGGAAACTTATCACATTTTTTTCATTTTTATCATCCTCAAAGCTTCAAAGGTAAAACAATACCTTACCTAATTTCAAAAGAATATTACCAATGAAATGTCAGCATTGCTTTATTTTAAGTATTGTTTCTTTTAATTCTTGGAGTTTATTATTAGCACTCTAAAATGATTGAAGGAATAAATCTATAAGCTACTTTATTGATTATCTTTGTTCTGTATAGATGTTTTCAATATGCTTATTTCTCTTTGAAAGTTTTCTTTTCTCACCAGTTATTTTTATTTTAATAACTCTTCATATCATATCAGTAGTACATCTTTTCTGTATTATAGAATGTTACTGGTCCTTGAAAGTTTAATCATTTTAGTTTCCATGAATTATTTCTATTTTATTTTATCCTATACCAGTATTGTAATGATAAATAAATTTCAAAAATGCAGAATGGAAAGAGGAGACTGATGGATTTCAAGCTATTTTAAACCAACCTGTAGCACTTGGATTACTTCTTTTCCATTTAGATTTTAATGTAATTTGAATATAGTGGCCATTTATCATGATGACTGAGATTACATATTCCATACTAACAAATGTTTATTCTACTCTCTGTTTAAACACAGTCTTTATTATATTAGTGTATCTATGCATGTTGGAAGTAATATTTAACTAAAAGAAAGCTTACCTTTTAAAAATGATAAAGTATGTCTAACTACTTTTGAATGCTTCCAATATACAATGAGTCAATTTGTAATTCATTTTGCTCTGATCAGTCTGTTGTTGTTTGTTAACTTGTTATATGTCACCTTTAATGCTGAAACAAAGCCTTAAATTTCATTAATCCTAAAGCCTACAGAAAAGCACAATTAATAGCTGTTCAGCAATCTGAAACATTAAAAAATCAAGGAAAACAAAGTGTTGTCTTTCTCAGTTTTTCTGTCTCTTCTTTCTTTTGTGTTCATTTACCTATCTTTTTGATTATTGGATTTCCCTATGTTTTACTTGATTTGTATTTTGTATGACTACACAGTCATGCTAAAGCTCTTAAGATGAAAAGGTAAGTAAAAATTAAATTATGCAAAACCTGTGCCTGGTTTATACTTCCTCCTATGATATTATAACTTCTGTTTGACTTTTTATGTATTCTAAAACTTACCTTGTGTGCACTAACACCATGTGATTTCATTGGGATTCGAGTTCTTTTATGGCCATGTATTTTCTTTAAAGTCAATAGAAGTAATTCGCAAAATACTTCACATGATTTCTCTACCATTGATTTCAACTTCTTTAAACAATTTACTGTACTTCTGAATTGAAAAAGCAGGTAATATATACTTTATATGTTTTAAACTTGGGTTCCTCAAAATGAGCCCTTAAATTATGAATTACTACTTATATGCCTTTCTTTTATGAACTTTCATAAGAATTGCAAATTATAAAGACAATGAAGACTAAGGAATGACATATAAAATTTTATTGGTCAGGAGAGTGCCTTTCATATCAGAATTGTCATGACCTAATGGTGAACCAGTGACACTTAAGCAAGGCACTAAATGTTTCCAACTCCTTGCGATTGAACAAAGAATATTCATCACATAGATATTGCATGGCTGGTCTGATAAGTCAGTACCATAGCCAAAATAACTGAATTGAGGAGTTACATTTATTTTGGTTATAAAATCAGTCACTGGTTAGTTTAGTGAATGTATTGGATGTTCCAAAGCTCCTTTTCTTTACAAAGAAAAAGTTATATTTGTTATGGAAAATACAGAGTAGTGTAAGATCCTATATTCCCCACTTCAAGGATTAAAAAACCTACTAGTGAGACAAAGCATAAAGCATTTGAAAGTCAAATGACATTATAATCACATATGTAAGATACTGCAGTACAACCTAGGATTGCACATAAGAACAGACTCCAGATAGCACATGGCACAACCATTGCCCTAAGTTTTCCTGTTCCCAGATGGCTTCCTGAATATTCCTCTCAGAAAATGTATTTGAATGCAAGTGAATGAGATGGACACTTTATGAATTACCTGAATTCACTGGAATTTACTAAATAAAACATAAGTATTTTGACTGTCATTAATACATTACTCTTGTGACATATTACAAACTAATAATGGGCAATTGGTTCTTTTCAATGCCATGGTTAAAATAGGTATTGTCAATCTGTACTAACAAGGTAGCTGTGAACAGCATATGGCTATTGAGTACTTGAAATGTGACTACTTGAGTCCAGATGTGCAGTACATATAAAACACACAGTGGGTTTTGAAGTACTATGGAAAGGTAAATGTAAATTACGTTATTAATTTAAATTGATTCTAGATTGATATGGTAATATTGTATGCATATTGGTTAAGTAAAATATACTATTATAATTATTTGCAAATTTTAATATTTAACATGCCAAATAGAACACTTGAAATTACATACATGTCTTGCATTATATTTGTTTAGCTGCACTGCTGTAGATTAAAAAAAAAAAAATCCTTTGAATTCAGAAGAAAGAATTTCCTGTAATTGGATAAAATTTTAGGGATGTATTGATGTGAAAATTGTCTCATTTCTAACATGCACCCTAAAGCATCGCCATTCTGCCTCTGATTGTGTACATTTAGCCGTGAGAGATTCACCACTTGAAAATCGGTGCTTTTAAAAAGAAAAAAAGAAAAAGTGTGGCATTAATGATTTGTTCCTATAGTAAACTAAAATTGAGGCTCCAAATAATTTTTATTCATTGATTCTGGTTGTCCACTTTGGAACCACAGAGATTAATTCAGATCCCTGATATGCATAGTGACCTTTTTAACAAATGCAGAGTAGGCTTTGATCCAGAAATCTAGACTCTAAGCAGACTCCTAGTGAAATCTAAGTCCGCAGTACTGTGCTCAAATAATTAGTTCTTTATTTTGTAGTGGTGTTTCATAAAATCTGTTTATATCTGCTGATATGATTTTTGTACCATCTGGTACCATGTTGTTGGCGAGCATTTGGCCAAAAGTTAATACACATGCACACATGAAGTGCTCATCACTCAGCTCTTTTCAAATTTATATACAACGGAAAATGTGTTATTTTGAATCCTAGGTTATTCAAGAGCTCCTTGAAATGTTTGTTTAACTCAGCATTTCAGGAAATCATTATACGGTACACATGAAACTAATATAATTATATAATATTGCATACCGAGTATACTTAATATAGTCATGTTATGAGTGTACAGTATATACCAGGAACAGCTCCAGGTTAAATAAGACACACGGACTCCTCAGTACATGGGATGTTCATGGAACTCATTCTTTTTTACTTTTCTATATTTTCCCCCTCAAAATAATGCCTGGTGAAAATACTGCACAGGGCAGCACAAATCAAAGTGCTATAGTAACCCTCTTCGAGCTATAACCTTACCAGACTAGAATGTCTGTTTCTCCATGTTCCCCATTAGAATTTCATGAGCTGGTCAGATGCCTTGGTCAGCTAAAAACACCATGTCAACACGCATTTATTTTGTCCTTTATAATGAGTATGTTTTCAAAAGAGGATGTCTTGAACTGAGCCAATGAATGGGTCTGATTTTGAGAGGAAACCATGAGAGCCAGCATTTATTGAGCATCTACTGTATGTCAAATAGATGCTTGTATTTAGCAAGAAAACAATAACCAGAATTTATTGAGTATTTATGATGTATCAGACAACATTCTAACATATTAGATCTCCACAACAACCCTGTGAGGTGGATATTCTCCTTATTCTTATGTTACAAATAAGGAATCCGAGACTCAAGCAGGACCCATCACTTGTCTGGGCTCCCTCAGCTAGTAAGTGGTGGAACTTTGATTCAGCTGGGACTTATTCTCATTTAGATGCTTAGGCTCTTCACCAGAATGCTAGACACAAGACACATTCTGAGGATTTTGAGGGGAGCAGAGAACAGGAGCTCACCCACAGACTTTCAAGAAAGACCCACATTAGCAATCCTCACAAAAGGCTAGAAACATCCTTGGGTGGAAGGTTAGGGGAAGCCCTGACTCTCATGCTGGATTTTGGACTTCATTGTACTTGTGCTATTTGAGGAGAGAAATAACAATGACAGGCATATTTGGGGAGTATGTGGCCCTGATCCCAGTGCATAGGCTAGAACTGGCAAGGTGGGAAGGAGATTATGCCTCTGTGAGAATGTTATTGCCTTAACTCCTGAGTGCAGACAGGAGAGATGGTATCTCTGGGACTAGAGAGTAAGTGGATCATGGTGAATGCATTGACAGTTATTTGATATTTGTTGGACATTAGGGTGAAGTGTTGGGAAAAAAATGACCTCAATGTACAGTTCAGGCTTGAATGACTGGGGAAAATGGGCTCCTGCTAATAGAATGTGGGGAGATAGCAAACTCGTTACTGGACAGGTTGAATTCCAAATGAGAACTCAGCTGGCTATTGGGGAATGCAGATTGGAATTCAAAAGTAAAGTCACAACTGAGTGTGAATATTTGGGAAATAATATAAAACGTATGGTTAAATTTTGAAAGATTATATCATTTTTTTCTGGGAAGGAAAATTGAGAAAGACGTACAGAGGTCTAAGTTCTGAGCCTCTGACACCACTATATTTGTGTGGAGAGAATTTGAGCTAAGAGAAGGAGTAGGTATAGCTATAGGAGAAAAACAAGAAATAAGCAAATGGATCCATGTTATTTTGACATCCAAGTATTCAATAAAACATATTTTAACATTATCATCAGATAGTCACAAAACTGTGTAGAACAGTGCAGTTGCTCTCATTCGATGTTGGCGAATACAAATAACAATTCAGTAACTTTAAACCACCACATTAATTTTGGGTGGTTAGTATTCTAAAAAGTTGCTAATTTTTTTACTTGTATAAATACTGTAAATAAGATAGGATTTTTAAACTTGTAAATACATTAATAATACAGACATGAAAACACCCTTTAAGCATATTTAAAATACTGTTCTGCATTGCTTCAAGATCTTAATAAGATCTTTCAAATTACAAATGATCATTAGGATTTAAAAACTAGTACTGAAAGTAAGTCACTTGAAAAAAGAACCCCTAAATCCTTTCTGGCATGTGTAGAAGTGTATAGGAGAGAAGTGTTTATTCATATTGTATGTGACAACCATGTCCTGGCAAATGGCTCTGATTATTTGCACTTTTTCATTAGTGACTAAATACCTTTAGATATTTCTTTTTACCCTTGAATACTTACCATACTGTGCCTCAAGAAAATGCCTTGTGTCTAACAAAGGGAAAGGAAAAAAAAGTATGACTGGGAATGAGATGGGAAGAATAGGTGGGCCCCAAACTTGATAAATGCAGTCACCTTGCATAAAACACTGGGGTTTGTCCCTAAATTGGTTGTATAAATGGCAAATGCTCCTTTCTACCACAAAAATAAGATTTCAGTATGTCATCTGTGAGTTCAAAAGCTATCAAGTATATAGTCTTCTCTGATGTGCCAATGCAAAGAAATTGAGCACAGAGTAAAGATCAATGGAATACTTTGTTGACTGAACTTTTATAATTAAATATCACTTACTGCTTCAAGTATGTATTTGTATTTGATTTTCAATACATTAACATTCGTCAGTCCTCTTAAGTGGTTTCTTTAGAAAAACAAGGTAATCTTAAGTTGTCTATGACTATTCTTGTCATTAATTTGCAAATTAAAGGAACTGTGATGTTTGAGAAGTTTTAAAACATAGAGTTCAAATCATTTTATATGAAATATTCTGGTTTCATTTGTTTGAATTTGTTGTGCTACCAATAAAAGCATCTCTAAGGCAAGCTGATGGCATAGTTTGTCTTAGGAGAGCATGCTCGTCATGCATGCTCTGTGCTAAAAATGGCATTGAAAATATCTGAGCACTTTGCCATGTATATATGTATATTTTTTTCTGAGGATTAGGAGATAATTCTACTCCTTTTCCACCTAAGGTTATTATTATTTGATGAACAAGGCAATTTCTGATGATGCATATTTACCCAAATGGTATTCCTATCAGAATATTTTTAAAGAGATCAAATTGAACTTGATAATATTGACAATTAGCCCAGTCAAATATATGGAAATTGACTTTTGTTGGAAAAAAAGAACCAGAATGATAAATTGCATTGTCTTGCATGTGTGTTCAGCTCTGATGATGTTAAATGTTTGTTTTTATTTGCATCCTCAGGTACTTTCGCAGTTGTATTTCAAAACTTTCATACAGTATAATATGGAAAAATAATGCATGTCATTATTTTAGCAACAGGAGGTTGAACAAATGTATTTTTTGGTTTATGTTTCTAATAAAAAGTAATTTTAATTTAAATTAGCACTATCTTTTTTTTTTAGGCCTCCATTCCTTTGAAGGAATTGGAGCAGTTTAACTCAGATATACAAAAATTGCTTGAACCACTGGAGGCTGAAATTCAGCAGGGGGTGAATCTGAAAGAGGAAGACTTCAATAAAGATATGGTAAATTGGTTGTGATAAAAGTATGAATGAACTAGAAGGGAAAATGAATAAATATTGGGAAAGAAATTACATAACTCACATCTCCAACTAAGTTCTCAGGCCATACTGTGCATAGTTTGTGATTCCAGTGATTTATTAGAAATGCAAAATATTCTTGTTGAATTTTCATTATGCATGTCAAAGTCCTATACTATGTCCCTGTAGGAGCACTTCCAGATTTTAATAAATAGCTCAGCAGTTTTGCTGTGACCTGTACTCGTTTCAAACTCAGAGGATGAAATGTAACAGGGGAAAAAAAAAGAATCAAATCAGAAAATAAACTGAAAATTTAATAGGAAACTCAGCTATCATTGATGGCTGATATTTTGTGTCAGTCATGCTTTTGGTAATAGAACATTTATTTCAGAGAAGGAGCAATTGCATACAATAAAAACATTATAAACATTGTTTATTAAAGTTTACCTCAGTGGTTTCACAGAAAATTTGAAAAACTAGTACAATATCTATCTAAAATACATATAAATTTATGCTGCTTATTTCATGGTAGCAAAAAAATGTAGCCATGTGGGCTGTTCCCAAACTCAACATCCTTCTTCAACCCTGATTAATTTCAAAATATCTTTTATATTTCTCTCTGGCCTGCGTCAGTCTGCATCACATCCCTTTTCACTGACTTATTTTCCCTCCACCTTCTCTTCACAGTTGCCTTTCCCTTTCACAGCCATCACCTATAGGACATTCTGAACCTTTCCATTTATCACGCTAGAGATTTCTGACTTGTATTGATGCCAGGTACCTTTCAGACAATACTTGAAAATGACATCAAAAGGCAATACACACACTGCATGTGAGGCCATAGGAGAGCTGTGTCCACTGATCTTAGTTTCCCTGGCTCGTTCCTAACTTCCAGGAACTTTGGGAATGAGGCCTCCCCTGGTAATGGGTTTGGGGAGCCCTATCCATGCAGCTCATGGAAAGACAGACAAGAAGGGGCTTTCCAAAAAGCTCTCTTCTCTCTTCTTCAAGTCAAAGAAGTAAAAAAGAGTGCTGCCTACCTGTTGGGCTGGTTACCACCTCTGCCCATGAGTTCTCACCTGGTGCAGGGAAGAAAGTGAAGCAGGGTTTTTCTTGTTGGCTTTTTTTTTTTGGTCCTCTGCCCTAGGAAATGTGGCAGACTTTTAAAAGACATATAAAATAAAAATAAGTAAGGTCTTTAACATGCTAGCAATATACAGGGACAGGTAAAAGTCGGCTTATAATTGCTCTTATGGAAAATAATACAAAAATAAACTCTGTGTTTTGTGTACTCAGCACTGTAAACCTACTTTTGCCCACCCCTGTATGTGTCTACATTATTTCAGTAGAGTAGTTAAGTGACAAATCTGAGATAAAGATCCTATTTATGCCAAAAGTGAACAGTTTCTCAGTTGCATGTGGAAGTTGAAATATGCACTGTAAATCTGAAAATGTGACATCTCGTACCATGAATAGTTACCCACACACACATGCATATGACTTTTACAAAATTGTCCAATATTATTCTTAGCTCATCAGAGTATCTTGCATGGTGACCCTCCTTGATAGAAAGTTTTCATATATCGAGTTAAAAGAAAGCTAAGAAACTAGATGTGAAATAATACATGGTCAATATGCTAGTGTATTAGACCAACAGTTATTCAAATAATTAATTCAAAGTAAATAAAATCAAAATATTCTTGAAGTCTACAAAACCAAAAGGCAGAAATGCATATTGAAAATGTTTAAAGCCCTTTTTCTATACTGTATTTTATTACCTATTTTATTGTGTTTATTTAAAAATAACACACACCATAGTCTTAGAATTAATTTGCAGTATTCGACAGCAAATTAACACATTTCTTACTAATAGCCTAATATTTGTCATAAATTTGGGTCTTGGATTATTTAAAACAAGGATTATTAGAAATTAGGGCACATTTCAAACAAAAGATTCTCACTTAGGAGTGAGGGTGTTAAAATTGTAAGATTTGTTGCCGCCTCACACACCTACATCTGTCTTCCTATATGGATTCGTTAACGTTAGCAACGACAAGTTTTGTTTACTTCTCCACATTTTTTGAGATTTCGGAAAACACACTGAAAAATCAAAGGCAAAAGAATGCTTTCACAGCAATTCAGCACTTGTCTGAAATGATCAAGTGTCTTCCCTCCCCCAATCTGCCTACAGTATGCCGCCTTTTGGGTGTCCTTTGGGACTAGAGGTGGGGGGAGGGGTGCACTTCTGTCCAAAGTTAAAATACAGCATATAAAAGAAAAACAGTATCTCATCATAACTTGCCCTGAGAGTTTTAAATTGGATTTGCTTTGCGCTTAAATAACATGTTTTATTATCTCTGTTAACGATGTACAGCTTTTTAAAAACCCCAATGAAGACTGTACTTGTTGTTTTTAATCAGAGTGAAGACAATGAGGGTACTGTAAAAGAATTGTTGCAAAGAGGAGACAACTTACAACAAAGAATCACAGATGAGAGAAAGCGAGAGGAAATAAAGATAAAACAGCAGCTGTTACAGACAAAACATAATGCTCTCAAGGTATTAGAGCTAAAATTATACCTTGCCTGTGGTTTCCTTTTCATATGCAGGGTAAAATATATTGTGCATTAAAAAAAAATCTGCTTAAGAATCTTACTCACCTGAACTACAATTTTTTCTCTTCAACCTGTGTGCTTTGTTTAACATTTTTGAGTGCTGTCTTTGATTTTGATAGATGTGTTTCTTAAAAATTTTAAGGTTATTTTTCTTTTGTTTTTTTTGCTTAGGCAAGTTATTTTTTATGTATGTCTTGAAAAAATGCTTATTTTTGGGTTTTCTGCATCCTGTATTTTAGTGATTTTATTTACAGTAGGTCCAACTATTTTTAGGTAACCTAATACTTGTTAAATAAGGCCTGGGATTCTATTTGATTTATTTGCAATGAATTTTATGTTTCCTTTAAGAGAGTCACACTTTGCAACTAATTCAGCATCTGCAAGAGCCCAGTTTGATTTACATAGAAATCCTCAAAAATAATTTTGATGTCCTTGAAGAAGAACTGGTAATTTTGTATTAACCAGTGATAATGCATTGCTTCAAGTATCCATGCGGTTCATGTGGATTTCTTCAGGAAGGACAGAATAGAGTATATTGTTTCTTTAATACCTGGGAAGTTCCTGAGCTGAGACTGGACGTGTGAAGAGTTTTGTAGAATCCCCTTTTTAATGTGCTTTGCTATATTCACTGTTTGCACGCATGGCTGATTTTGTAACCCTGTTAATAGCTGAGCTTCTCATTGTAAATCACTCTCTTAGAGCTGTGGAGCTGTGTAAGTGGGTCCACCCAGTAAGTGGATGGAGTCTGCTTTCTATATGCAAATAAGAGTATAAAACCTTTTCCCATATAGCCAGACAATCAAATAAACACTGCTGAGAAAGTAATTACACAATATTGTGCCTGCAAGTAATCCACGAGAAAAGCCTTAATTGGCCAGCAGGAGTTCTGAAGGTAACTGCTGATAAATAACAGTAAATATAAAAGGTCCATACCTCAAGGGAATGAATGCAAAAGCAAGCTGCGGTGTGCTCAGGAAATCAGAAATCTGTGTAATTCACACGCTTCCAACTGTGACCAAGCTTTCAGAAGCATCTACACTGGTCATCTGCTGATATGTGTCCTACTGAACAGCAGTGGTTAATGTTTATCTGGCATACCTGTCAACAAATCTATGTAACGTCTCTAAGTACCTTGCCATAGTCCACATCACCTTGTGCTTAGGAAATCGGAGGAGATTCAGGTTTTAGGAACGCCAGCCCTTTGTCTTGGCGAAGCTATGGGTCAAGTCACGAATGAGGCACTGTTCAATTCTTCATTCACGCGGCTGTGTCTCAGTACCTTTGAAAAAAGCAGCATGTCATCTGCCTCATCCCAGGCATTTATTACCTCCACAGGAGGTTTAGAAACTCAACTAAAAATATAAAGCATGGTACATTTTACATCCCCAGTTTTTTTTAAAAACTGGAGAACCAAATCTAGATGATTATTGCAAATATGTGCTAGAAGCAACTAATGGAAATCGACTCCACTTGCCAAGCCAACCTTACACCACCCCAATTCAGTAACTACGCTAACCCGCCCAGTGGCTCTAATGACATTAGCCCTTAGGAAATATTTCAAAGAAGGCAAAAACTTCTAATGCAGTGAATTTCAGCAGTTCTCTGATCCTCATTATTTTCCTTTGCTGCAGTTAAATCTGTACGTGAAACTCCAATTGCTACTGCTCTGAGGGAATGAAAGCTGTGTTCTGAGCTCTCACATTCCCTTGTATGACCATAAAGTGACATTTCAGCAAATCCCATTGATCAGGGTAGACACTGGGCTTGTGCAGAGCAAGATGATGAATCCCCTCTTCTTGATTTATTATATCAGTCACCCTTACGTATTTCATCAGGTTGATTGGAAACCATGCACTATCACTTTTCTTTTTAAAATCATGCATTAGCTTGCATTTGGAGCATGATTTGATAGAGTAAGAAAAACTTGGCCATACAAGCCTTGAAAGAAAAAGAATTTCAGAACATTTAAATAGTCATTTTCACGTACATTAACAGAAATACAATTTTCACACTTCTACATAGATAGCTTGACACAATTTATATGATAAGATGATTTTATATCGATAATCATAAAATGTTAACAGGCCATGAAATTTTCTACAGGCATTTCTAAAACCATGAATGTGGTTATTTGGTTACGTAAACTTTAAAATTTTGTATATGAACCCCAGGCCATAAGATATAAATTTGGGAAGTTTTTAACCTATTTGAAAAGTCAAATGCAAAGATAAGTTGGCACAAGTATCTAGTTAGCTCAATTATATTCATATTATATTGTATTCATATCATTGTAAATAGACTACATGATTTAGTTGACTCATTAAGTTGATTAAATATAACAGGATTTCCTGTCAAGTTTAAACATGCCAAGAGAAAGTAAGTAGGTCATTCAAGTTTCTTAGTTTTGTGTACATAGGTCCTGCCACATCGATACATGATTTGATCATTTATTTGTATGTTTAACATTTTAATGGAACTGTAACCAAAGTTGTACAAGTTGAGGGACTCAGGTTATTTTTAAATAACTACAGCCAGAAGTGTATTATGCCTATATATTGATATTTTAATAATATCTGCACCATGAACAGGATTTGAGGTCTCAAAGAAGAAAAAAGGCTCTAGAAATTTCTCATCAGTGGTATCAGTACAAGAGGCAGGCTGACGATCTCCTGAAATGCTTGGATGACATTGAAAAAAACTTAGCCAGCTTACCTGAACCGAAAGATGAGAGGAAAATACAGGTAATGTTGTTTCAGAATGCCAATCCTCAATTTTGTTGCTGCCATTTTACTTATTTAACTTAAACTGCGTGGATCATGTTTGAAATGTTGATGTGGTTGTTCCCTCTATTAGCGGTCTCTGACTTGATGTATTTCCCTGTATTGTATTCTGTTTCAGTGAATGTATTGTAATGAGTGTTTTTCAGCAGATACAATATAATGTTGAATGACTAAACTGTTTGAGTTTTAGACAATGTACAACTGATTTAAGACATGTCACGTGTTTTCTGGTCAAATTGTAATTGACTTTGTGTATCTTTGTTCCAGATGAACAAATGACTTACCGGTATATGGACGGCTTCTTTCTCATATTAGCACATTCATTTCATCTGAGCACCTTCACGCATCACTGTCATATCTCTGTACATGTATTTGCTTCTTGTCTGGAGATGTTTCTTTCTGTTATTATTTTACACTTCTTATTTTGCTTCATTCTCTGTTGAGTCCCCCCAAACTTTATTACACAGAAATAACTAAGTTATTCCCTTACCCTCTAAATTATATTCTATGTATGGATATCCTGTCCCTAATAATAAGTAATTACTCCAATTTGGCTCAACCCCTGAAACAGCAGAGCAATTTAGAAGCAAGAGAAAAATGTTAGCTCAATTTAAATGTTTCTTTAAATAAGCATATCTAAAACTGAGCATTCAAAAAAATACCGGAAATACTATTCAGATTCTCGGGTGAAGGTGCCAGTGATGGCTTCCATATTTGTAAATTCTGGAAAAAAAGAAATGGCAATAAAATGACGACAGCCGGTGACATTTCTGAGAGAAGTGTGTGCTGCGTGCAGGTTGGTTGACGTGGTTAGCTAACTGCCCTGGGCCCTGTATTGGTTTTGCTCAATAGGAAATTGAACGAGAATTGCAGCAGAAGAAAGAGGAGCTGAACGCAGTGCGCAGACGGGCAGAGGGCTTGTCTGAGGACGGGGCCGCAATGGCAGTGGAACCAACTCAGATCCAGCTCAGCAATCGCTGGAGGGAAATTGAGAGCAAATTTGCTCAGTTTCGAAGACTCAACTTTGCACAAATTGTGAGTTGTTACTGGCAAACCCACGTATGTGTTTGCAACTACTACTCTAATAGCAGAAGCCTACTAACCAAACCAAAACGAAAACAACAACAAAATCTGCGTGCAGGTTCCAACTTCTAACATGCTGTCTGAAAGCGAATAGATTCCCCTCACTTTGGGCTTCTATTAACACAAGTGGTTCATTTTTTAGATTAAAAATATAATAAACTAACAGATCATAGGAAGTGGCCCCGTTATCAAAATGGAAAAATACATCTCTTTGCTGCATCATTTTTTTCCATAACATTGGCAATGTGAACTTGTCAATTTATCATACATTGACTTTCAGTGTCTAATCAAAAAATTGCTTTTCTGAGATCATCTCATGCTACTTTTACGTTCTGAATGTACACATGGTAAATAATAAATCTTTGTGAGTCATCTTATATCACCTTGCATAAGCCCTTATATCATTGATTTTAATAGTTTAGTCCTCAAACCAGGCTTATCTACTTAACGGTTAAAACGGTTTATTAAAGAAATGGATGCATAGTAAGATGGTTGATCATTGATAGCAGATTGAAAAATATTAAATATTGTGAGTGCTGAAATATCTCAGATCAAAGAAAAAGGAACTGCGCTTTTTTTCAAATGACTGGCTGGAAATGTGATTCCCCTTGATAGTGTGGTTGATAATCTGACACTTGGCCTTCTTAGCTCTTTATTTGTAATAGGGCATAAATCATAGGGATTTTCTAACACATACATGTTTTCATTCTATTCTGAGAAATGGTGGAGTGAAGAGGAATGGTCACCACTTTGTAAATAAGCAGGATGCTCCCACCAAACCAGGATGTCAACACCTGGGAAACAAGGCTTTCTGGAGTTGTGTTAGGTTGAAGCAACAAGATAGTCAACCATTTTTGAGCTATGTAATGGCAATTTCATTTGTTTGAATCCATAGATGAGACTCTTGTGGGGAGAATTTCTTATATGATATTGTTGATTGTTGACTCCATTTAACATAAGGTATATTTGGAAATATGTCTACGACACTTAACTCTCTAAGCACATAATTGTGTTAATACTTCTTAGTAACTGATGGGAATAGATTTCATGTTATTGTGACTTATTTTTACATGTTAGAAAAATCCCTGAATACATTGTTTTATATGAAATCCAGTACCCTAATAGCAACTGAATATTCTGAGAAATTGGAAGAAGTAATGGAAGATATATTTAAACTATAGTACATTTGAATTCCAATTTCAGATGATTGTACATTTCCGTCTCTTATCATTTGTATTAGATGTTACAAAAATAATATGCCATAAATCACTCAAGCTTACACTAACAGAAAGCCCGTGTCTGTGGATGCAAAAAGAATGGAAAGATTAAGACAACTAAAGAAAAGTCAAGTAAAGCATTTTCACCTAGATTAATAAATCATTCAGGGAGAAGTCTTTTGTTTTGAATTATCTGACTAATTTCTCCACTCGAATTTTCCCCAAATCTTGATCCAGTTTATATGCAGGATTAAAATTTTTTACAACCTGGTAAAGGTAAGTTATTAACATTTTATAGTTAAATAGACACAAAATCAAAAATCTCCATAAAACCCACTTAAAGTGTCATTAAGTAATTACACATAACAAACTCTCAACAATATTTGTAAAACAAATAATACAATGTTTGGCAAAATGAAGTAAGGATGTATAAACCAGAATAAAATTTAAAAATAACCTAAGTAAAATAACAAGATATATTTTCCCCACAAACCATTTTTTGTTGATTTCTATACCTGAAAGATTCAACGTTCAGAAGGTCCAGACTGGGTAAAATGTTGTATGTTAACTTCTGATTTTTCATGATAATAGAAGCAATAACAATATGCATGAAGAATAACCAATTTAATATTACAATTATATTTGACTTTGGATTTTAAATAGACCTAAAAGATGATAGATGGTTGATAGCTATATAGAAGACTTGTCTTTATATTCTATTGTACTTCACCAATTACTAAATTACATTTAAAAACTGATTTCACATATCCACTGGTTAGTTATCCTTCCCATTTAGTCTGCAGTGAAGACTTTTGAGAGACCCACAAATAGCTTCACCAAAAGTTCTATTTCGAATAACTCTACAATGGTCCTGGTGTAGCAGAGGTGTTCATAGCTTCAGAATTTCCCACCTCCTTCTGCATTCCCCTGCTCTGTTTTTATCCCTTTTCTCTTACATGTCCCTTTATTTTTTTCTCTAGATATAAACCTTAGTTTAGTTAGCCTTTGTTGAGCTGAATGATTTTCGGCTAATCTTTCTTACCTTAGCAGTAGCAACTCAGGATTGTAGGCAGGACTGTATAGTGCTTAGCATTTGATACCTGAGTTTAAAAGGAAGAATGAATTGTTCCTGTTTTAGAGATAGAGACTCAGAAAGAAATAAGCTAAGGAGTGTAAATTAGTGCACTTTCGGGACTACATTCCTGTCAGAGCTATATCAGCAAAAAACAAACAAATAAAAAAACTCATAGGCACAGACAATAGAATGGTGATTACCAGAGGGAAAAGGGGTGTGGGGGGAAGTAGAGGGTAACTGGAGGGCTTGTAGGGGGATACATGCAGGTGGGAAGGAGACTTGACTTGGGGGTAAACACACAACACAATATACACATGATGTATTCTAGAAATGCACACTTGAAACCTGTGTAATTTTATTAACCAGTACCACCCCAAATAATTCAGTGAAAAATTTTAAAACGACAATACAGACATCTTAGAAGAAGAAAAATGATTGCCCCTTTTCTAAATACAACCCCACTTGTCCGAGTATCTTATAGTTTCAAATTCCAAGTAAATAACGTTGATAACAATAAACATTTTATATCCAGCAGCTTCTTACTCAAGTCCTTATTTTGGATGCCTAACAACTCTCCCAAATTTAACATAGCCAAGTCAAGAAGAATTGATTTCTTCCCTTTCATAAGTGGCTCTGATCAAGATCTTTGTGCATTGCTCTTTCACTTAGGTCAAAAACCTAGACATCATCCTCACTTCCTCTTTTCTCTTACATTATCCATGTAATTCATTTCAATTCCTGTGCCTCCATCTGCAAAACACAGCTTTGATTGGATCACTGCTCTGCATCTGCAGTGTGGAAACCCTAGACAACAGGGTGACATCTCTCACCTGGGCGACTCCAGCAGCCTCTAATGCTAAGTGATTGGGCTCAGCCTATGACCCCAACCAACATGATCACCCTTTTCGCCAGTGTCCTATCATCGAGGCAGAAAAGGTTCTCCTCTTAATTCAACACACCAAGATGATTTCCACCTCAGCACCTTTGCACAGATTGTTTCTTAATGAAATGGGTTGTCAGCTTACTATTTGCATCAGTGTTTTAACTTAGCCACCCTGCCATTTAGGAACAATGAACATGTAGTAGAACTTGGATGTATAATCTAGACAGCTAGTACTTACTAGGTACTTTTTTTCTCTTCAAAATCATTTTATACTCTATACGTGCCAATTGGGAATTTCAGACAGCTGTTCAGAATAGCAGGTTTTATTGCAGTTGCTTTTGAATGTATATATATTTAGAAGAGACAAAAAGTTTGAAGTATACCTTTCTTAAATATGCAAGTTCTTGAAAAGTTGACAGAAAATTTATTTTTAGTAGATTAACTTTACATGCCACAAGAAGTACATTATATAAGTAAATATTTTTAAATGTAAATGATTTCATAGGGTGAATATTTCTCCACTAACTTCTAAAAATCGTTTGAATTTGAATAGAACTTCACATCTACAAAGGGTTTTCATGCATATCTAGTTTGATCCAAATAATAACCTTCTTACATAACTAGTATTTCCGTTGCCATTTTATAGGGAAAAAAAATTTAAGTTGATGAGCTGTGTCCAAGGGCACATGGAAGATATGGAAGATACCAAACTTGATCTTAGTGCTTCCCCAAATACTGTGGGATTTACTCAAAAGAAAGAAAAAACATACCGAGTGTCCAAATAAGTTTGACAAACACTGGATTAAGCAAAAGTCTCTTTACTCTAGAAATTTTCAAGGCTTTTGATATGCAAATGTGATTATGAATTTCTGCAAGGGGAATAGATTCAGCAGACTTTCACATCTGGATGGTTGCCATACAAAGGGGGAAATTTCATTTCAGTTTCATGAGAAGGTTCCTTTTTCAGTGGTTGTGAAGAACTAGTGTTCTTCACAAAAAGAAAGAAAAAAGAAAAAAGTGGAAAAGCATCACTGTGCCATCATGCATTTGTTACTTTGGATTAAAAAAAAAAAAGTAGAAAGTACAAGAAAAATAATCACAGAGCTGACTGCCAAAGTAATGTCTGAGCCTATATTTCATAGCCTGTCACTCATTTTTTTTTTGGTCTGTCTTTTTTCCTATCATATAATGGTAACCAATTAATTTTGAGACCTAAAAAAGGAGGAACCATTTTTTGTGTGTAATTGACACACATGTTTTTTCTTTGCCTTGGAATAACAATAGAGATTGTCAGCTACCAATGCAAGCTCCTTGGAGAGTTGGGAACATAAATAATTTTCTTCTTCAAAGACATAATATTCTTTAGTAAACAGGGTTGTGAATATAAAAGATTAATGGTTGCTAAGGAAAATGAACCAAGAAGACAACTGTTTATAGAAGTTTTCTTTGCTCAGGTTCAGTTTTGTAATTAACATACCACAAGAGTTAAAGAAATTAGACAAGTGAAGATTTCATGTTTTTCTAGATTGCTGGTGATCATAATATTTATTGCCATTTCTGTAGCATTCTTTCCTAGGATCTAGTTATGTAATAGAATTGCTGTAATGATTGTTTAGTAAATGGAATATGTTCAGCTAGGATCAACTTCCAGGAACATGACAGACTGACTGATTGGCTCATTTTCAATGTATGGGAATTCTTAATAAAATGCAATTTTTGTAAAGTTTTTTAACATATACTGAGCTCAAATATATGATGCACCCTATGATACTGGACTACATTGAAGGCCTAACAGGATAATATTTTAAAGACCTTTTAGTAGAAAATATGTGGTCTTTCATTAACATGTTACCATGAGATGTGAATGAATTAAACCCCTGCCTAAAGCAGAACTTCCCAATGTTTTCCTTGGCATGTAGTAGAATAGATAAATCCTGCTCATGAACTCAATTCATCTGCCTGGGATTGTGGCTGGAGAAAATAAAAGTCTTATGTGAAAATTAAAACTAAATGAGGGGATCTACCTTTTTACATTAACAAGATTTTGACACTTCTTTTTTTTTTAAAGATTTTATTTATTATTTTGAGAGAGAGGGGACGGGCGGGAGAGAGGCAGAGAGGGAGAGAAACATCCATGTGTGGTTGCCTTTCACCTGCCTCCAGCTACAGACTTGGCTGGAGACCTGGCTTGCAACCTGGTTATGTGCCCTGGCTGGGAATTGAACCAGCAACCCTTGGGTTTTTTGCTTTTTGATAGAGCTGGGAATAGTACTTCATTTTTTTCTTTTTTAAATAATTATTTTTTTATTTTAACATTTTAATTTATTTTGTCATTGTGTATTACAGTTGTCCCATTTTCCCCCATTATTCTCCCCTGTCCCACCCACCCCGTCCCCTCTCCCACAGTCAGTCCTCACCCTGTTGTCCATGTCCATGGGTCACTTATACTAGTTTCTTGACTAGATTCTTCTCCTCCTTTCCACCAGCCTCCCCCC